>JAHRHZ010000017.1:4795299-4809068 GCA_024137785.1 Ginglymostoma cirratum | reverse complement strand
GCCTAAACCCTTCATCAGAAAGGGTTTCTGATGAAGGGTTTAGGCCCGAAACGTCAAGTTTTCCTGCTCCTGTGATGCTGCTTGGCCTGCTGTGTTCGTCCAGCCCCATGCTTGTTATCTCGCATATAGCTTTTGGTTATTTTTGTGAAGGAGTGCAAATATAAACTTGGGCAGTCTTTCTGAAACATGACAAATCCAGTGTATGTCAGAGAACAGGTGATCACGAATACTCATGGAGTGTTGATAGAAATTTGTTTATACTGTGAGGGGTTTACAGCAGGGGAGGGAAAGATATTAAGCCATCAGATATAGCAGAATCTAGGATGATTTTTTTTTTCATTTAGTTCACAAGCTTTTAGGTTCAGTTCGAAAGAAACTGGTAGTTTCTCCCAGAAAAGAAGACTGTTCACAACAGTGAAGAGAATAAGTTACCTCAGTGAAAGGCTGTAATTTCTGAAACTTCCAGACAGATACGTTTGGTTTGATAATTCAAAGCTGAAAAAGCTTGGGCTCTCTTTTGTGTTAGTGTTCACTTGAAAAGGTTTCACAGCTCACAGATCAGGACTGAAAAGAAGCAATAACATCAAACAGATTTGGACAAGGAACAAAAATTTATCTGGATCTAATTAACTGTAAAGTGGTGGTGTTGGGAATAGATAGAACGTTTTGAATATTTTTGAATCAACATCTTCAGCAATGTTTGTAGCATAATCTGAAATCTTTTAAACTGGGTGGCACAGTGACTCAGTGGTTAGCACTGCTGCCTCACAGACCCAGGGACCCAGATACGATTCCACCCTCGGGCGACTGTCTCCGTGGAGTTTGCACATTCTCCCCTTGTCTGTGTGGGCTTCCTCCCACAATCCAAAGATTGCAAGTCAGGTGGATTAGCCATGCAAAATTGCCCATATTGTCCTCGAATGTGCATGCCAGGTGAATTAGCTATAGGAAATGCAGGATTACTGGAATAGGGTGGGGGGTGGAGTTTGGGTGGGATGCTCGTCAGAGGATCAGTGTGGACTCAGTGGGCTGAATGACGTGCTTCCACACCATAGGGATTCTATAAACTGTTATATTTAGATCGGTTTACTTTATTTTGTTGTTTTTATTTTTGTGTAATCAGCTTCTGTTTTATTGTTATAAACAAATATATAGCCTTGTATGCTTATGTTCCAGTGAGAAAAACACTGACTTTATAAAAATGAAAAGTTGCCATAGTCCTACCTGACCATTGGGCTGCTGCTGATTAGAGACATAACTAGTGCTGGTTTACCCTGAGGTTTAAGAAGGTGGAACAGTCACGGTAATCTCAGTCAGTGCTGGAGTTGAAGATACACTGTTAGTAGCACACTGCATCACAAACCAGCCATCCAGCCAACTGACCCAACCTACTCCCAAAAGAAAATTTATATAATCTGTCAAGCCAAATTTTATTCTTGGATCTGACTCATCCAATAATAACTTCAACTGGGGTCATAAGATCATCACACAAATGAGTAATTGTATGCCTCTACTATCAGTGTCCACTTGTGAACAAATCAGTAGCGCCCCCCCACGGGGGGCGCGGGGCCCGCCAAATACAATATAATTGCTGCTTTCCCAATATTTTAGCATTGCTTGTAAATTATTCTGGTGAATAAAAGGTGAAAAGTTTTGATAAAATGTGTTTTTTTTTAATGTTCTTCACTACCAAATGACGATTTATATTTAATGACACTACGAATGGAAAACTGGCCAATGGTTTTTATTTTAAGCAAGAGTTTATTCCCTTGATTACAGTCAACTTAAAATGCAGAAAATATGGAAGCAATTTGAAACACAACAACAGTACGATAAGGTCATTCTAATTAGACAGGTCACTGAAGGTGAAATTAAGACCAATGCAAATTAACAACCACTTGCCTCAATGTAACACTTCTAGTGCAGTAAAATATCCTAAGGTGCTGCATGGATTTTTAAGGTGGAATTCAATACTGAACGCATATTTTCACTAAGATCTTTTGGCCTTGACTGAGGTACTTGCAACTGTTAACAAAACAGTTAATTTGTGTTGATATTCTAGAATAACTACATGAAACGTTCATTTATATGGGGCAGATGCCTGAAAGATGAGTTAATGAGACAGACATTACTGGGATAGTTATCTGATCCATATAATTATCAAGATGCACTGAAGTCAAATGCTTTTAGGATGGTTAAACTGAAACCAGAGACCGAACAGTGGAAAATCGAAATCAAAGCATTGGTGTTTGTGGTTCCATGTGGAATGTTTAAATATAGCTGACTAAAAATTTTAAGTGTAAGAAGTGAAATAATTTTCTTAGAACTGTAACCTATTGTAATGTCAAGTCTAATTGAATATGGAATTTAGTGAGTAAAAAAATATTGATCTAGACATTAGAAAAGTGTTTTAGTTTGGCCACATGCAGTATAATGTGGAAATGGTTTGTGGTTAGCTAAGTTACAAGTGATGTTTTAAGTATATGCATAAGTGGAATATTGTGATATAATACAACACATTGATCTTTATTAATATCTTAATAGCATTATGATAAATAAATATTTAATATAATTAGTACAATGTTTGCAATAAATATAAAGCAATTACTGTTCTTTAATTATCAATTAAATTGTGGACCATGTGTTATTAATTTTCCACAAATGCTGACTATAAAACATTGACAGAACACTCACACTACAAGCTTAGCACTTGTCTAAAGAGACTTCATATTTTCATGGACAAATCATTTGTGCAGTGTAAATTAGGTCTGAATTTGGCACAAGAAAATCTCCAGAGACACAGGAACAAAAACAGAAGGTGCTGGAAAAGCTCGGCAGCTCTGGCAGCATCTGTGAAGAGAAATCAGAGTTAATATTACGGCAGTTCTGAGGAAGGGTCACCGTACATATAATATTAACACTGATTTCTCTTCACAAATGCTGCCAGACCTGATGAGCTTTTGTAGCAACTTCTGTTTTTGTTTCTGATTTACAGCACCCGCAGTTCTTTCAGTTTTTGTCCTGGGAGACAGGCTTCACATTGCTCCAGTCCTGGGTCATGTCCTGTCCCAGAGTTCAGGTTGCATTATAACTGTAATGTTGGCGTCTAACAGAAGATTATTGTACTGATGTCCTTCAGGGATCATCCTTAGCTGGTCTGGCCTGCATGTGACTCCAGACACACAGCAACGTGTTTGACTCTTAACTGCCCTCTGGGCAATTAGTGATGATCACTTAATGCTGCCTGGCTAGCGATGCCCTCATCTCGTGAATGAATAAAAAAAAATGTTACATGAGTAATATGCACCCAGCCTTGCAGAAGTCTATCACGGTGGAGTGTTTTGCAAAGAATATGGATATAGAAATGTGATTAAGCCATTTTACTTATGCCAAATGAAGGCAATATTCTGAGGATTGTGATAACTTTGTCTTTGAGCCTCGACTATATGGTAGCAGTGAGTGACTGGCTCGTCCTACATCCCTGCAGGCAACATGCCCATCTGAAGAAGTGGGATTCAGACTGCCTCCCCACCCACCCTACTAATTAACAACCAAACTACCAATTTATGTTCAAAAAACAGGTGCAACACATACCAAACCTAGCCCCATGTCAAGTAGTGGGATGCAAAGCTAGGGATGCAATATGACACTGAAGATGGTGTTAAAAACTTGGTGAGGACATACTTGGTGTAAAGTGTTACAGAAAAGATACAGAATTATTGGAAAGAATCTAGAGGGGGGCTTCAAGGTGATTCTTGCACTTGGAAGGCTGAACAGTGAAGATCATACAGCTTTGGACATTACTCCAAAGAAGAGAAAGATGAAAGTGGACGGAAAAGAAGATTTTAAGATTTTCATAGCTGTTGTCAGGTATATGCAAAATCTGCAACAATGCAATTTGGAAAAGATTCTTAAGCAGTGTATTGTGATTGAGGTCTTCAAGGGGAGTTGTATTATTTGTGAAGGAAGAATGTGAGAATCAGAGGGAGAAGTTGGGGAATGGGGCCAGTGGCACTGCACCTTAATAAGAGAGTCATCACAGGGATGACAGGCTGAAGGACCTACTTCCGGGCCGGACCATTTTGTGATTCTACACTGCAGTTCTACAGAATTCAATGCCGGGGGTACAGTTCAAAGCTACAAATGAGGAAAGGAAATGCAAAATACGCACACTCTTTCCGTAATGAGTGTGGAACAAAACAAAACCAAAACCAGAAAAGAAATGCATGAATTCAAATCATAGAATAATGGATTACCTTCAGAAATATGTACAATGATACATTCACGGATGCTATCAAAGTCACAGAGAACTGCAACTGAGCAGAAACTCTATCAAGTGTTGAAAGAAGGTGTGTATAGACTAAGCTGTAAATAAAAGGTTCTTGCAGAATGTTCCATGGACTCCAGCTGCATTACTTAGGAGATTGTATCAGGTTCGAACATAAACACACAGCAAAATTTAAAACAAAGAACCACAGAGTCTGGAGGTCTGAAACAAATACAGCAATTGCTGGCAAAACTCAGCAAGTCTGCAGCATTGAAATGTTAACTCTACTTTCTTTCCACCAGCAAAATATGATAATAATGGAAAAGACAAAAAGAGAGGCTGAAATCAGTGACCAAAGTGAAAGCTTTGGTCAAGAAGAAAAGAGAACATTTTTCCAACAGGATGATAGGACATCACCGGCACAGCAGAAGACTGGAGAATAGACAAAGAGACCACACAGCAGTGAGGAGTGACCCAAAGTAGTGTACAGCAAGACAAACATAATCATTGCTGAGGGACTGCTCCAGAGCTTAAAATAAGCATGGAAGCTAACCTGTCATTCCCATAATCATTCCAGACAACTGAGGGAATGGGAGGTTTGAACAATAAAGTTTATGAACAGCTTCAGCATTAGATGACAGTGGTCAGAGGAATTTAATTATTGAGTGGACAAAGTTCAAAAGAAGAATTCAGAGATCACGTGAAAGCACGGATTAATTCATACATTATCTTTATTGACTTGCCGAGAATTGCATATATGATGGCAGAATTAATGAAACAATTTGCGATTGAATTGTAGTTGGAGTATTAGATGATTATTGACGGAAGAAGACACAAAGTCAAAGTTGAGTCAAAGCTAGGCTTGATGAATGAAAGATTTAAAGCTTTGACTCCCTGTTTCTTTTTAGCAATGTACTACCAAGCTGTAATTTATTTTTCTGTGTGGCTCTCCAAGGTCCATGTGTGGTAATGTATTGGCACACCAACTGGCATGTGTGCTTGCACAGCTGTTAGAGGGACCATAATTACCAAGCAATTATTTAGCATCAGGTGGGACCTTGTCGGATCATTTGCAAGACACGGAAGATTTAAAGTGGTGTCGAGTGATCAGCAAGTGGAACTTAGAAGGCAGAAGAGAGCGTTCTCTCGAGGAGGAAGTGAAGTACCAAGGAACAAATCGAGTGAGGTGATGCAATTTGGAAGCATTGTGTGAGAACACACACATAAACTGCAGTGCGTCAACATGGAGCTGACCGGCTGACACACCGGCTGACACTTTGAAGTGTCCTCAATGTGGAGGGAACAACCCAGGCACACACATGGACAGCACTGCGTCATGACAACAAGATAGAATGTCATTTTAAAATGGCATGTTGATTTAAAATACAAACAACAGCAAAGCAAAGAAGAAATCCTTCAAAAATCAGCATGTTGAAGAAGTGGAAAACATTACAAGGCCTGAAAAAAAAACTTTTAGAGTGATAGCGACAATTTTGAAAACACATATTTGAGTGTGAAACTAGAAGCAAATGGACAGTGCCAGAGTTTAGGTTTACTCCCAGAGGATTTTTAGGTGTTACTAGATCAGATCTAATGGCTTAAACAGATTAAATTGCAGCCACTCACAATGATGTTGCAAGGCTTTCTGAAGGAACAGCATCAAAAGTAAAAGGTCACCTCTTGGCAAAACTCAGCACTACAGTGGAAATCATGGAATCTCTCTGTGTCATTCAGAACCAGCAATGTTCTCTACTATGCTAGAAGACATGCTTAAAGCTGAAATAAATTTGATGAAATTGCAGACCAAGGAAAATAACAGTGAAATGAGTTCCCAAAGTTTTTCTCAGGTTTAGGAAAATTATAGGCAGACTTCTCCATTATCCTAATGGACAATGGAAAATCAATCTACTTCTACACACCAAGAAAAGTGTCACCCGTTCATGGGCAAAATGAAATAAAAAGTAGCATGTATGCCGGACAAGGATTAATTTCACCAATTACTATGTAAACCAGGAATTATTCAAATAATGATTACAAAACAGAAACTGAATGTTTCAATAAGAAGCTGTTTAGATCTACCATGTTAAATAAAGCAGCCAATTTTCCAAATGTCTTCAGTGTATGATAGTCTAGCACTGCCTAGGAATATCACAGGACATCAAAATACCTTATCTCGGTAAAATGTATCATCAAACTATTTTACCATATTTAGTAGAGTTTGTTGAGTTTTGCGACAGCTACCACACAGAGATGCTGCAGCACTGACCAGGAAAAGGCTTTTAGCAAAATTAAGCAATTCCTGATCTCTTCAGAAATCTTAGTATTCTATGCTCTGCATCTACTGACCACAGTAATAGTTGACACATCTTTGGTAAGGTTGGGAACAGTACTCTTTCACATAAAGAAAGATCAAAAGTATAAACTCATCTATGCTGTCCTGATGGAGATGGAATAACATTACACTATAATTGAAAAAGAAGCTTTAGCAGTGATGTGGGCTCATAAAATTTTTAAGATAATGTGATGGACTTTACAGTTTAAAATAGAAAATGGCCACTAACCATTAGTCACTGTTTTTCATACAAAATAAACAACTAAGATGTTACACAGATTTCAATGGTTCGGGTTAAAGCTAATGAGGTGTGAGTCAGCCACTGAATATGAACAGAGAAAGCACCAAACAACAGTAGATATACTGCCGAGAGTATGTGAAATGGAACAGAACAAGAATATTCAGACTTCGTTGAACAAATCACAAAACATTTATTAGCTATGGAAAGGAAGCTGCAAGAGACCTATGCAACACAAGAATGAGAAGAAAAAGGTAGCCAGATCAAGAAATACTCTCCGAAACCATGGTCAGATTACGTACCTAATAATCCAATACAATCACTGTCATCAATGGCTTGCTAGTCTTCAATGATGTATGAACAATATCAAGAGCTCTTCTCTTGATATTCTTCAAAGAATTCATGAAGGGTATTTAGGGATTGCAAAGTATTCTGATAGCGCAACAGTCAATGTGGTAGCTAAATGTTTCTCAATCAGTACATGAAATGTTTGTTAAATGCATAGGAACAGAAGTAGGCCAGTCAGTTCCTCAAGCCTGTTCTTCCATTCAATGAGATCATGAGTGATCTGTAGCCTAAACCCATATACCTGCTTTTGGCTTATATCCCTTAACACCTTTGCTTAACAAAAATTCATCAACCTCAGATTTAAAATTAACAACTGATCCAGCATCCATCGTCAATGTGGAGGAAATTTCCAGATATTCACCAGCCTTTGTGCTTCCTAAAATTTCTCTAGAACGGTCTGGCCATAGTTCTCGTGCTATGTTCCCTTGTTCTACAATCTCCAACCAGTGGAAAAACATTATCTCAATCTACCATGTCTTTTCCTGTTATCATCTTGAAGACTTCAATTAGATCACCACTGGAATCATGGTGAAGAAGATGAGGGGCTTGGACCATTGAAGAATCTTATCCCAAACACTGCTAAGCTATTACTCTAATAGAGGGGAGAATAGCTGTAAAGTAAAAGTAAAGGGGCTGCATCTTTTATTCATTAATGACCCTCAAATCTCCATTTTATGCATACTTCTGCTGTGAATCTAAAGGCAATACAGTCAGCACAGGAGGTCCTGTTGATCTGAGGCAAACATGCTCCAATTTGAGTTTGAACGACAGTGTTCTATTTTGCTCCCTAAGCCTTTGTGTTGACCATTTCCCAGGCCTCAGCTGTTATTGTGATTATTAGAGTCTTCTAAAGGGAGTGTGATCATCCAGATATTAACTGAGTTAGCCAAAATGAAGTTAAATGAAACTAATCAAAGTGGGGAAGAAAATGCATCAACAAAGGCTAAAGATGACTTAATAATCAGAAAGGTAACTGGTTTCAATGAGTTTCTGTGTTTTGCTGAAGAAACATATGTGTGGTTGGAATGAGAGCTATAATCAGCAGTAATGAACTTGCTGTCACAGTAACTCTGGAAAAGCTGGAGTTCTGTTTAAAACATTGTGAATTAAATGTGATAATGTGGACAGCTAATCAGCTAAATTTGTGATTGTCATTGTTTAGGTTGACAGGATGACATAAAAGTTGTAAACATTGAATGCAAGCTAAAGCTGGGGTCAAAGTTCATTAAAAGCAAGCGATAAGCCTGTTTCCAGGAAGACACAAGCAAGTTTCAACGAGTTGATCAATGAAACCAACATGGTTGACATTTTTGTTACATTTGCCAGTGGTGAAACTGATCACTGGAGACTGGGTAGTGTAAAAGTTTGAATGCACAGCTTCTTTGCATGGGAAGGGTTTCAAGCACAGTTAAGCTAGCTCAGGAAGGAGATCGGTCGGTCAGTGGCTGGAGGTTTGGACAGAGCAGGCTGACCACTGATTAATCTGATCCTCAGTTAAGTCCACACAGAAAGGTTCATTTGTGATTGTAAACACTGAGAGAGTAAGATCTCTGCAGTACTTTTTGTAGTGTGCTTTGCTTTAATACAGAACACTAGATATATTCCATTGTTGGCACTACATTGGGTTATTATAACCAGAGTAAAGCTGATGGAAAGTGTGAATAAAAACCTCCAATCATTTAACTGTTATCCAAATGGACAACAATCACTTTGCAGAAGGGAGTAGAATGCTTATTTCTTACTTGTTGAATGGTTGGAGGCTGAAAGCTGATGCCTGGTCTCCATGCAAGATGAAAGGAAAAAAAGGAAAATGCACTTCCACCAAAACATGTGAAATGCGTATGTTGTAGGTCATATGCAAAAACCGGAGGCAAATGGAAACAGGGAATAGAGAGAAGAAAGGACGTTTAAGAAGCAAGCTATGGAAAGAACAAGTTAGAAAAATAAGAAAATGTTGGGAAGATAGAAATGACTGAAATTAAAATTTGAAGAGAGGAATGTGGAGAAAGGAGAAGACTAATAGACTCACAGCAAAACTTCCAGGAGCTTTTAGAAGGGCAGATGGGGAAACATAATTGTTTAGGAGGCAAACATTCAGCTATGCGATGGCAGGTTTGAGTTTTGCTGTTAAGTTCTCAGAAGTTATCATGCAGGCCGGCATTCCTACTGAAATTATCTTCCCTGGGTATCGTCTTGTTAGCCAAAAATAGAAAACACTCGCATTCAGAAACGTTATATAAATAATAGAGTTCAAACTTCTTCACTAACTTTGCTCCTTCATAACAAGTCACTTCTTTGAACAAGCACTAACAGTGTTTGGCAAGAAGCGTCGTTACAATCATTACTGCATGAGAGGTGTCGGTCAAACGTTGTCTAGATTGTTGTTGTGAAACATATCCGGTGTCAGGGGAGTAGCCTGTTGGGCTGACAAGCTTGTTCAAGAGAGACAGCCAAACTGGCTCAGGCCAGCAAATCTCAATAGAGCAGACAACTGGGGCTGACATCAAAAAGCCATCTTTTGTGTTTGTGCCTTTGTTCCATGAAAGGCTTTGATGAAAAGCTATCAGATGTGCATTTTTTTCACTGGTTCGCAATAAAAGGTCAGTGATCTGATGGTGCCTGAGCTGCTCACTATTACAGCTCCATTTACATATAAAGTTTGAATTTTGACAGATGGGTATAAGACAGTAACACTTTCATTCCATTAGTGCAGTAATGGTAGATGCAATGAGATTCTTTTTATTCACTTGTAGGACGTGAGCATTGCAGGCTTAACCAGCCTTTACTGTTGCCCTTGAGAAGGTGGTGGTGAGATGCCTTCTTGAACTGTTGTGGTCGACATGCTGTAGGCTGATCCACAATGCCCTTAAGGAGGGGATTCCAGGATTTTGACTCAGCAACAGCGAAGGTATGGTGATATATTTCTAAGTTGGAATGGTGATGGACGGAAGGTCATTGATGAAGCAGCTGAAGGTGGTTGGGCCTAGGATGCCACCCTGAGGAACTCCTGCAACCATCTTCCCATGTGCCAGGTACGACTCCAACCAATGAAGAGTTTTCCCCTGATAATCACTGATTTCAGTTATGCTATGGCTCCTTGATGCCACACTCGGTTGAATGCGGCCTTCATGTCAAGGGCTGTCACTCTCACCTCACTTCTGCAAATCAGCTCTTTTGTACATGTTTGAACCAAGGCTGTAATGAGGTCAGGAGCTGAGTGGCCCTTGTGGAACCTAAACTGGGAGCCAGTGAGCAGGTGCTGCTTGATAGCACTGTTGATGACACCTTCCATCACTGAACTCATGATGGAGAGTAGACTGATGGGGTGGAAATTGGTCAGGTTGGACTTTTCCTGCTTTTTGTGTACAGGACTTACTTGGGCAATTTTTCACATTGTCAGGTAGATGCTAATGTTGTAACTGCACTGGAAGAGCTTGGCTAGGGGATTGGCAAGTCCAGGAATAAAAGTCTTCATTTCTATTGCTGGAATATTGCCAGAATCCATAGTCTTTATAGTATCCAATGCCTCCAACCATCTCTTGATATCATGTGGAGTGAATGGAATTGACTGAAGATTGGTATCTGTGATGCGAGGGACCACTGGAGGAGGCCTATATGGATCATCCACTCGGCACTTCTGGCTGAAGATTACTGTGAATGCTTCAGGCTTATCTTTTGCACTGATGTGCCGGGCTCTTCCATCACTGAGGATGAGTCTCCTCCTCCAGTGAGCTGTTTGATTATCTACCACACTCGCAAACTGCAAGTGGCAGGGCTGCAGAGCATACATTTGATTCAATAGCCATGGGATTGCTTAGCTCTGTCTATCACTTGCTGCTTAAGCTGTTGGCATACAATCGTCCTGTTTGATAGCTTCACCAGGTTGTCACCTCATTTTTAGGTATGCCTGGTGCTGTTTTTGGTATACCCTCCTGCACTGTCCATTGAGCCAGGGTTGAGCACCTGGCTTGATCATAATGATCGAATGGGGGATATGCTGGGCCATTGAGGTTACAATACAGTTCTACAGCTGTTGATGGCCCACAGCACCTCTTGGATGCCCAGTCTTGAATTGTTAGGTCTGTTTGAAGTCTGTCCCATTTAACATAGTGATAGAACCACACATGATGGAGGGTATTTTCATCTGGAACATTGTCTGTAAGGTATGATTCTGTGAGTATGACTATGTCAGGCTATTGCTTGACTAATCTGTGAGATAGTTCTCTAATTTTGGCACTAACCCCTAGAGGTTAGTAAGGAGGACTTTGCAGAATCGATAGGGCAATTTCTGCTGTTGTCTTTTCCAGTACCTAGGTCGATACCAGTTGGTCTGTCTGGTTTAATTTCTTTCTTTAGACTTTGTACTGATTGATGCAACTGAGTGGTTTGCTGGGTCTGGAGTCACATGTGGGCCTGACGAGGTTAAGATGGCAGATTTCCTTCCCTGAAGGACATTACTGTACCGGATGGGTTATTCTGACAATTGACAATTGTTTCATGGTCATCAGAAGATTCTTAATTCTGGATATTTTTTATTGCAGTTTATTGAATTCAAATTTCACCATCTGATGTGCTGGAAAACAAACCCGGGTCCCCAGACCATTAGTTGAGTTTCTGGATTAATAGTCTAGTGCTGATAACGCTAGCCCACTGCCTCCCCACCTGACTGCACAGGAAGGAACTGATGGAAATGCCTAGCACCCAAACTGCTGTGTTACAGTCCTCTACAGTGGTAACCTTACAATGCTAATGCTCACTCATAGCAGCATAAAGCATTGATGCATATCCTGACAGAAAGCAGCAGATCATTCACTTTACCTAGTCTCTTGAGCCATGAACAGGCACTAACCTCTGCAGCTATCTCTGGATAATCTGTCCCTTGTTGCCGTCTCCAAGGAAAAGAATGTCCCTTATATCCTGGACAGTCTTCACAAGAACCACTGGGGAAGTAACCCCAGATGTGGGTAGGAGTGATAACAGAGGTTGACTAATGCTTCTGGGGTGAAGAAAGTGAAATGCCTTTTAAACATAGTGTCCAGATGGTGGAGCCTAAATGATCCAATGGGTTTCTGAACTTTCTGCCCATTATATTTTTGTATTGTTCTTGACTATGCACATATAATGACTTGAGAAAAACAAAACAAACATGGGAAAACCTGACCTATACCCAAGAGAAAGCCCCTCACAATTTTATATCCATTTCTACATCCAGTCTCAAACAAAAAGTATTCCATGCTGAATCTCAAAACAGAAAACTCCGCTCAGGGAATCAGAAAGACGATGCACAAAAGACGATTACTGAGAGAAAAGAAAACATTTTGTACAAAAATCTCTCAGCAATGTCATGAAAGATGAACTCATGTGCACATGTTTTTTTTTAAATCCATTAGCTATGGACTATTAACTTGATTCAGATAATCTGTACCAAGAGTAGTTTCTTACGCCACAGCTTCTTCCTGTCGTTCAAGGCTGCTTTCAGCGAACTAGCTCAAACTGGGTGTGTACTTGGCTTTTTCCTTGAACATTTTACATGTTAAACATTCTCACCAACAGCTTCCCTACCACCCTTTACACCCCAGAGCTGATAGATTTTGAACTCAATCCATGATAAAGGAACAACCTGCTCACTTTTGAGGATGAGGTGGGCTTCCAAATGTTGCACTTTATGAGAAACACCGGTCAGATGCATGCAGATATAATTGATTCTTAAAATGAGGTGCTTGTATTGCCAGAGCTTGTGGATCAGCATGAAAGCATGGGATGAGCAAGGCAAGAAAATGGAACAGAGCAATATCTTTCTTCTTTGCTGGCAATGACTGCACATACTGAACACTGCAAGATGATATCAGGTTCTTTCCTCCCAGGCAAAATGCAGGTTGAGCTTAGCATATAATAGCACTTTATTCTGATTTCCACAAGCCTCTTATTTATTTGCAAATTTATTCTGTAATTGATCTACATGACTTTAAATAGAATGCATCATTCAATAGGTGCACAAATAAAATAGCTGTGGATTTTTGGTGATCCATAAATGATTTGTTCCAGCTATTAGTTGCATTTATGTTTGTCTGCAAGTTTCAATGGATTTTTGCAGGACAATCTGTTTGATGAGAACATCATTTTCCCACAGCAGCATCCACAGTGGATCTGGGTCCTGTGTAGACAGGACAAGCAACTACACAGGTCTTTAAACAATTAGGTTGAGAGTTCTTACTGTGCACAGCAGCATGTGAACACAGAAGTGTTAGTTAGATTGTTACAAATGATGTCATTTCACACACAGAAAACAAAATAATGTGAGGGAAAGGAAGACAACATTAAGAGAGGAATAAAAAATACACTGACAGGAACACTTTAAAGGGGGAATCACTTTTAAAACAAAAAATCTCTAACACTAATTTGAAACAGAGTCCATGCCTGTAAAAAAATTTTTTCAGTGCCATATTTGTTGCTTGTGAATAATCTACCAAATGATGAGAAATTTTCATAAAACAGAAGGGATCAGTGTTAGAGACAACAAGGTGCGGAGCTTGAGGAACACAGCAGGCCAAGCAGCATCATAGGAGCAGGAAAGCTTGACGTTT
>JAHRHZ010000017.1:4776891-4794899 GCA_024137785.1 Ginglymostoma cirratum | reverse complement strand
AAACGTCAAGCTTTCCTGCTCCTATGATGCTGCTTGGCCTGCTGTGTTCCTCAAGCTCCGCACCTTGTTGTCTCAGATTCTCCAGCATCTGCAGTTCCTACTATCTCAGGGATGAGTGTTAATTTGTTTTCCGAGTTTACTGTTAGGTTTATCATGCAAGTCCAGCAAATTTATGCTATTCCATATGTTTCAATGCTGAATCTCTAAACATGGTGCTATTACAGCAAAATTTCTGTAAGAGCAGTGTAACTGAGACAATTTCTTAAGAAGGGTCAAGGCCTGAAATGTCAGCTTTCCTGCTCCTCTGACGCTGCTCGGCCTGCTGTGTTCATCCAGCTCTACACCTTGTTATCTCAACTTCTTGATTTGTGTGTTTAGATGTGTATATGAAGTGACCACAGACCATACTTTAATAAATGTGTACACTGGTTGCCTCACTGTTACTTTTGAGAATTGCAACATTCAAGGTGTTAAACACACTTCACAAAACATTCTTCTCCTTTTGGTTCACAAGCATAAACAGCAGTGCATTATGTATAAGCAGCTACTGTTTACTGGATCTGTTAAAACAAAGCAAAAAAAAAGGTTTTGAGAGTAAAAGCAATCCCTTGGGCCTATTAAATAAAACAGTCTGCTTTAATTTGTCTAATTCTGTACACAAATATTTAACTTGATTTTGAAATTTGATGGGTATCTTCAGTTCTAAGATAGAAGTACAAATACCAAACATTGCATTTTGTGGCTTTGCCTAAAATGTTGACACTTAAGGGGAAGTCAACCCACCTCAGTCCAGATTTAGCATGGATTGACATACATGTTGATGTTTACAGCATTAGGTCCAAATAGCTGCATAATCAGCTTCTGTTCTGCTTCAGGACATCCAGTCGGATGACCTTCAGCTTTGATTTTTACAAGATGTTTTAATCATCTAACAGTAACTGCCTAGAATTCTGATTATATACCATCTGTGTTTCAGGAAATTATTTGAATAATTTTTCTTTAAAGAAAGGAGTGTAATACTGACCAGAAAACCAATTCAGAAATACAGCAACATATTTAGAATTAACATGCCATTTACTGATATTCAGTTCAGATTCACAGGATTAACCTTTCCTGTTCCACGTGACAAAGATATTTCCTCAAAGTCTGCTCCCTCATTGTTGCACAATAAATATATCAGTACATTGTTTATATTCTTAATTAACCCTAAAATCACTTTGATGTGTGTGGAGTTTCATGAACGTACAAATTAATGAAAAAATATTAACATAGCCGTTAATTGAGTTCAATAACTCTATAATGCAGAACCGTAGCTCAAAAATTACTGTTATAAACTACTTGTTAGCAAGAGTATTGTCTGCATTGCCAATACAGGTGACATTTACATATTAAGTATATCATACAGATGTCACTTATCTGGAACTTGTCCAAAAATTCATGTTTTTTATTGACATTATGTGGGAGACGTTGCAGTTTGAAGAACGAGGCTGTAAGGACCAGTTGGTGTCTACATAATCCCAATGTTGTGACACAGTACCGCTTCCAGGTCAACCATTATCATAACTGCTTTGCTCTGAAGGTTACAGATTTTCATTATTTGTACATCACTGACAGCATTTGGGGATTATGTTGTCAGATACTCCTGACAAGTTTGAAGGAAGCTCCTGATCTGGCAACATCCTCGTGTAATATGCAGATTTTCTGTGCAGACAATGAAGGACAAACAAGCTGCCTTAGTCATATTCTGCATGTCTATCTAGTCTGCTACAATTATTATTGTAAACTCTATGTTACTTATATCACACTATACTGTCCATAGCTCACATAAACTCAACACAGGAAAAAGTACTGAATTCATAAATCCATGGCTTCTATTTTTAAGTGCATATTTGAGATATTTGGCTTGCAGCAGGCGTTCAAATTATGTGACCATAATAGGGAAGAATATCACTACCAAAAACACAAAACACTTCTTTAAGTTCTTAGCCCAGTGTCACTACCAAGCAGCTCTAATAGCAAGCATTAATCGGAAAGAGCAGAGTAAGGCCTTCTAAATTATGGTCATACAACATACCTTAACCCAAACCATAGAAAGCCACCAACTTAACACTGCTCTTTTAGTCATCAGCTATACGGTCTTCCAGAGTATTGTTGAGACTATTTGTGCTGTAAATTAAAACCAGTTTCGTACTGTGGATTCACATCCCAAACGAAAGTTTGCTTGAAAGTGCTCAAACCCATTTACAACCCCCAAAGATCTGCTCAGAAAAGTGTTGTTCAACCATCAAGATTATTACTTCAAGCAAACTACGGACAAGATACATCATCATGCTTATAACTTTCTACCAAGAAACACAGTAAATCATTTTGCACAAAAAATTCAAATCACCCTTTAATTTGAATTAAGAAACTTAGTTGAATACAAGTTTTTTTTAAAAAATTAAAAGCAATTCAATTATTGAATAATTTACAAAATCATAGAACAATTACATCATAGCCACAAAACTCCCTGGAAAAACAGCTAACTTAGTCCTGCTCATCCATTTTTTCCCTAAAGTACTGCTATATTTCACTTCAGATAATTATCCACTTTAAGTGTGAAAGCTTTCATTGGATCTGCCTTCAGCACACTCTCAGGCAGAGTCTTTTGCATGTTAACCATGTGCTGCGTAAAAATGTTTTCCACATGTCACTGCTGCTTCTTTTGCTCAGTATGTTTAAATCAGCATGCTCAGTTTCTCAAACCTTCTACCAATGAAAACAGTTTCTTACCATCTGTGCACGCAACTCATGATTTTGACAACTATCAAACCTCCTCTCAATCTTCTCTTTCTTAAGGAGAATAACCTCAGATTTTCCAGTCCATCCACGTAGCTGAAGTTCCATGGCTGGAACCGTGCTAATGTCCAATAGTCCGAGCCTTAACCTTATTCTCTGGTGATATTGGTTCAAATTCTTTCATGGAAATGAGTGGAATTTAAATTCAACCGATAATAGAATTGAAAGCTAGTCTTAATAAGGGCACCATAAAGCTATCACATTGTCATCAACACTCATCTGGCCTACTAATGTTATTGAAGGAGGGAAATCTGTTTTCTTAACCCAGTCTGATCTGTGCTTAAATCCAGGCCCACAGTAATAAACAATTAGGGATAAAGTTACGTGTGTAAAAAAGAAACAAATCTATATTTTCTAAACCCTCTCCATCACTTTCATATCCTTCTTCAAATGTGGTCCCTAGAATTGAACACAATACTCCAGTTGATGCAAAACCAGATTTCTGTAAGTTTATTTTTACTTATGGATAAGGAAAGGAGTAGTCCTCGGGTGAAAGTACTAAATTAGGGGGAAGGCTAACAGCCACAGTATTAGGCAGAAACTGGGGAATGTAGACTTGGGGCAGCTGTTTGAGAGTAAATCAACATCTGGAATGTGGGAATTTTTGAAAGGCGAGTTGATTAGAGTTCAGGACCAGCATGTTTCTGTGAAAATGAAGGATAAGGATCGCAAGATTTGGCAACCTTGGATGACAAGGGGAATTTTCAATTTCATTTTCAAAAAGATAAAGGAGTCAGGTTGAGGAAACTCAAGACAGACAGAGTCCTCGAACACTATGAAGACAGCAGGAAAGAACTCAAACAAGGAATTAGGAGGGCTAAGATAACACAGTGTGGAGCTGGAGGAACACAGCAGGCCAACCCGAAAAGTCAACTTTCCTGACCCTCTAATGCTGCCTGGCCTGCTGTGTTCCTCCAGCTCCACGCTGTGTTATCTCTGACTCCAGCATCGGCAGTTTTTACCATCTCATTAGGAGGGCTAAAATGTCTTTTGCATACAAGATTAAGGAAAATCCCAAGGCACTTTTCTTTACATATATAAGGAGCAAGAGGGTAGCTGGAGAAAGGATAGGTCCACTCAAGGACAAAGGAGGGAATTTATGTATGGAGCAGTTTGAAGTAGATGAGATCCTTAACGAATACTTTGCATTGGTATTCACAAAGGAGAAGAACATGGTGGATGATGAGCCTTGGGAAGGTTGTGTTGATATCACAGGGCATGTCAATATAAAAATGGACAAATTGTTGAATTTTTTGAAAAGCTTTAACGTAGAAAAGGTCCCCAGGACCTGATGGGATCCATCCCAGAATGCTGAAGGATGCAGGTTTGGAAATTGATAGGGCCTTGTACAAAATCGTTGTATCCTCATTAGTTACAGGAGAGGTCTGAAAGGACTGGGGAATAACCAACATTGTTTGTTTGTTTGTTCAAGAAAGGTGACAAGATAATCTGAGAAATTAAAGACCAGTGGTAGGGAATTTAGGAAAGATTCTTAGGAATAGGATTTACACTTGGAAGCATACGGACTTATTAGCTATGGGCAGCATGGCTTTGTGCCATGCTGGGACCTCTGCTGATTGTAATATATATAAATGATTTGGAGGAGCATGTAGATGGCCTGATGAGTAAGTTTTCAGATGACACATGAGTGAGGGGCCTGTGAATAATGAGGAAGACTGCCAGAAGGTTAAACAGGTTATAGATCGGATGAAGACTTGAACAGAGGAAAGGCAGATGTAGTTTAATCCGGGAAAATGTAAGGTGACACATTTTGGAAAGTATAATGCAGGAGGGAAATATACAGGTAGTTCTGCAATAACACCTGTTTCGTTAACACGAATTGGCGGTAACGTGATTGATGAATAGTGGATGCTGTTTGGATAGCGTGAACTTTCTGCTGTAGAGGTAAAGCGATTTCCCTATAATGTGATTTTCTATGGCAATTTTCTATAGTGTGAGGTCACACAAGAACTATCGCGTTACAGGAGAAACACCTGTACAGTAAATGGCAGAACCCTTAGTAGCATCAACATAGAGAGAGATCTAGGCATACTGGTCCACAGTTTCCTGAAAGCGGCAACTCAAGTGGATAAGGTACTCAAGAGGGCATACAGCATGCTTGCCTTCATTAGTTGGGGCACACAATTTAAAAATTGGCAAGTCATGTTGCATCTAAAAGAACTTTAGTTGGGCCACATTTCAAATATTATATACATTATACCAGAAGGATGTGGAGACTTTGGATGGGGTACAGAAGTACTGTGTACAGTTTTGGTCACCCTGTAATAATGAGGGATATTATTAAATTGGAGAGGGTTCAGAAAAGATTTACCAAGACGTTGCCGGGTTTGAGATATAATAATAGACTGAAAAGACTGGGATTCTTTCACTGGAGCTTGAGGGGTGATATTATTGAGGTTTGTAAAATCATGAGGGGCATAGATAATATGAATGATAAGGGTCTTTTCCCTCAGGTGGAGGAGTTCAAAACTAGGGGGCATATTTTTAAGGTGACAGGAGAAAGATTAAAAAAGGGCGTGAGAGTCAACTTTTTATTCTTTTACACAGACAGTGGTTCGTGTGTGGAATGAACTACCAGAGGAAGTGGTGGATGCAGGTACAGTTACAACATTTAAAAGACATTTGGATAGGTACATGAGTAGGAAAGGTTTAGAGGGATGTGGGCCAAGTGCAGGCAGGTGGGACTGGTTTAGTTTGGGAACATGGTCGATGTGGACTGGTTGGATTGAATGGTCTGTTTCCATGCTGTATGTCTGTATGACTCTAAGTGGTTTACCAGGCTATTGCCTGGTTTGGAGGGTATTAACTATGAAAAGAGATTTGAAAAACTTGTTTTGTTTTCAGTTGAAAGTCAAAGAATGAGGGGTGACCTGATAGAAGTTTATAAAATTATGACAGGCATGGATAGAGTGGATAGTTGGAGTCTTTTTCCCAAGGTAGAGATATCAATTACTATAGGATATAGATTTAAGATAAAAGGGAAGAAATTTAAAGGAGATGTCAGATGCAAGTTCTTTTTTTAAACACAGCGGATGGTACATGCCTAGAATGCACTGCCAGAAGTGGTGGTAAAGGCAGATACAGTAACAAGGTTTAAGAGGCACCTTGACAGATATATGAATAGGCAGGGGAAAAGAGGGATACTGATTACGAAGAGGTGAAAGGCTTTTAGTTTAGAGAGGCATCGTGTGTTGACGTAGCCTTGGTGGGCCGAACCGCCTTTTCCTGTGCTATACTGTTCTTTGTTCTAACCCCCTTGCTTTTGATTCTCTATGCCTCCGTTTATAAAGCCCAGGATCCTGTATGCTTTATTAACCACTATCTCATGGCCCTCAATGATTTGTGCAGAAATATTCACAGTTCTGACTCTTGCATCTGTTTTCAATTTGTACTCTTTATTTCATAACGTCTCTCCTGGTTCTTCCTATCAAAAATCGATCATTTTGCTCTTGTCTGCATTACACTTCATCTGTCACTTGTCCTTCCATTTTACCAGCCTGTCTCAGTCCTCTTGAAATTTATAACTACCCACTTCCAAACACTGCCAAGTTCTGTGTCAGATGCTTTTCTGCAATTGTGCTTTGCACCTCACAAAGTCTAGGACATCAATATAGATCATGAAAGCATGGTCCCTATGCCAACGCCTGTGAAAACCTACTCCATCTCATCCTCCAGTCTGAAAAACAATCGCCACTACTATTTAGTCCCTGTTATTCAGTCAACTTTTCAAACATGTTGCCACTATCCTTCTCATTCCATGGTTTCAGATTTGCTGACAAGCTTGTTATCTGGCACTTTATCAAATGTCTTTTGGAGGTCCATGTTTCAATTGCATGACTCTCATCTACATTTCCTCTGACATTACAAGAAGTCTAGCAAGTTAAAGAAATGCACTTTCCCTTAACAAATCAATGCTGACTTTCCTCAATTTATGTACATTTATCCAAGTTACTGATAATTTTGTCCTGAGTTACTGTTTCTAAAAGCTTTGCCACCATTGAAGTTAAACAGACGGGCTGCAGTCTCAGGTGTTAACCTTGAATCCTAATTTTTAATTCTCCAGTTCTCTGGCACCACATCTGTATTGAAGGAGGTTTGGAAAAGTGTGTTTAGTGCCTTCACAATTTCTACCCTTACTTCCCATGGTATCCTTACATAATATCCTTGTCAATTTATCAACTTTAAGTACAGCCAACCATTATCAATTTTTAGCCCATCAAGTGTCTCAACAACCTTCTGTCTTTCTCAATGACTTGAACAGTATCTCCTTCTTTGGAAAAGACTGATACAAAGTGGTCAGTTAGTATTTCAGCCAAGCCCCCTTCCTCCATACATCAAATCCCTTTTTGTACCAAAGAGGGCCTATTCTTTCTCTTTCTACTTCAGTTTTTGCCTCTGGAAGATGCGTGGATTCCTATTTACATTAGCTTCTACTCTCTTCTCATTCTCTCCTTATTTTTCTTATTTCTTTTCTTTCCTTTCCCTCTGAACTTTTTATGTTCAGTCTGGTTCTCAAACATATGATCAACCAGACACATTTCATATGCACACGTTTTCTGCTTCATCTTACTCTCTATCATCATCATCCAAGAAGCTCCGAATTTGTTTCATCTCATCTTTCCCCATCATGGCAATGTACTTCAAATGGACCCAAGCTATATTAAGTGACTGTGATTTATGAAAGGATTATAATGCCTTATGAACAGAGTGAAATGAATTCCCAAAGGTAAAACTTCCATACAGATAATGCAACATCACAACTTAGGTTATTCAACTGTAACCAGTTGCATCCCATTGATGAGACTACAATATTTTAGCAGCACTAGAACTAACAAGCTGTGCAAATAATTTGTTTATTGACTTTATCTTTATCCCTTTCAATCCACCCACCTAATTTTCAAACATATTATTGATTACTTTTGATGGAAATCTGTTCTATATACTTACAACTCTGTAGATACTGATCAAATGCTGAAACCTACTGTTTGGCCATTGTGAGGTCATACAGTGAGAGAGTGCTTGTGATACCATGTGTCTCCACACTACATTTGTGTACAGTCTAACTACATCCTCATGAAACATTGATAAGATTTATGCCACAGAAAGCTACGAAGGAAAGTAACAAAAGAAATTTACAAGGAAAGGTTCCTCACAATTTGATAATCTAAAATCTGATCTCGTGGCCATCTCGGGAAAAAACCCTATTTGTATTATATTAAAAATTCCTTCTATTGCATGCACAGTATATACCACAAATTCTGCTTCCTGGTGTCCTAAATTTTGGCTCACACTTTCCAACTGATTGCAATATATCAGTTTATACACTTTGTTGCTTTCTCAACATTGTGGCATTTTTGCAAGAAATCATTGAGGAAATATTCATGAACCATGTTAAGATGTAGCAACAACAATGGTCACTAAAATTCCATCTTTCACTCGGTGATTTTCCTTTTGATTTAGCTTCGTTTCCCAAACATTTCTGGTGTAAGCTACCGTACATGAAACCAGAAAGGGCCTTTCTTGAAACATTCTTTAGAAGAACGAAATATAAGGCTATAAGCAGGATTGTATTGTTTCAAGGCATTATACAAGGCAAGTGCTGCACCAAGTGCCACAACTGATTACAGGCAATGCTAAATACAAGCTGAACAACATGATCCCTCCCCAGAATTAATGTAATTGAACGCCCTGCAGATGTGCCATTAACCAACAATCCAAGCTGACAGCCTTGACTGTACAATAGACTGAGCTCAGATTGACTTGTATTGAATTGAAGTACTATCAGTGCGAAGTACAAGGGATTTTTCAATTAAATTAAATCAGCATCGTCATCCAATAGATTAAAGCTACATTATATGACAGGGCAGCACCATGGCTCACTGGTTAGCTTGCTGCCTCACAGTGCCAGGGTCCTGGGTTTGATTCCACCCTCAGGTGGCTGTGTGGAGTTTGCATGTTCTCCGTGGGTGCTTCAGTTTGTCTCCACAGTCCAAAGATGTGCGGATTAGGTGGATTAGACATGGGAATTCCCGGTTACAGGGATAGGACAGGGGGGTGGGTCTGGGTGGGACAGTCAGTGTGGACTTGCTTCCACAATGTGGGATTCTATGAATCTATGTAAAAGTAGAGTGCTGCAATGTCAGATGGCTTTTCATGGCACACATTGCTTTTCCTGTTTGAATTAGGCGTCAGCTCATTCTTCAAGAGGTTATTGGTGAAGTTAAGAAATTTCTACCATCTCAAATGCACAGTGCAGCTCAGGATTAGATAATTATCAATGCAAAGTATTTCCAGGTTGCTACTTTTACATTGCTAGCCATTCATTACTGAAGCAGGAGGCAGTCTGTTCTCCATCGTAATCCAATTCAAACTCAAGACTGATATTTTCTCTTCCTGACAAAAGCACGCAACCTTCTGTAGGAAATCCAGCCCTTTCTATACTTTATCAAACCCAAATCCTCAGAGTATACTAGTGATTTCCATAAATTTCTGAGTTTGCAAATGATACAAAGCTGGTTGGGAGGGTGAACTGTGAGGAGGGTGTGGAAATGCTCCATTGTGATTTGGGCAAGTTTGACAGAGTGGGCAAATGCATGGGAGATTATTGTCAGATCATTATCATAGAATCCTTATAGCGTGCAAGCAGGCCATTGGGCCCACACTGGCCTGCCAAAGAGCATCCCATCCGGACGCACTTCCCTACTCTATCCCTGTAACCCCCCATTTCCCATGGCTAATCCACCTCGCCCGCACATTCCTGGACATTATGGTGAAAATTTAGCACTGCCAATCCACCTAAACTGCGCATCTTTGGACTGTGGGAGGAAACTAGAGATGGGTACAATGTGCAAACTCCACACAGGCAGTCCCCTGAGGGTGGAATCAAACCCGGATCCTGTGAGGCAGCAGCGCTAACCACTGAGCCACCATGCTGCCACTATTTGAATGACAATAGATTGGGAAAAGGGAAGAGACTTGGGTGTCCTTGTACACACCAGTTGTTGAAAGTAAGATTGGAGGGTCAGCAGGTGGTGAATGTGACAAATAATACACTGGCCTGCCTTCATAGTGAGAGAATGAATACACCAAATCTTGCTGCAATTGCACAGGGGCCTTGGTGAGATCACATCTGAATAATTGTGCGTAGCTTTGATTTGAGCTGATTTATTTATTTATTGTCATCACATGTACTGAGATACAGAGAAAAGCAGTTTTGCCTGCTAACCAGACACGTCATACCCTACATAAGTACATCAGGGTAATAGCACAGAATGCAGGTTATAGCGTTACAGCTACAGAGAAAGTGCAGAGAAAGATCAACTCTAATATCTGAGAGGTCTGTTCATAAATCTGATAACAGCATAGAAACAGCTGTTCTTAAATCTGTTACTATGTGGTTTCAAACTTTTGTATCTTCTGCCCAGTGGAAGAGGGTGGAAGAGAGTATGATGGAGTTGGAAGGGGTCTTTGATTAGATTGGCTGTTTTCGTGAGGCAGCAGGAAGTACAGACAGAGTCAATGGATGTCAGGCTACTTTTCATGATGGACTGGACTGTGTTCACAACTTTCTGTAATTTCTTGTGGTCTCGGGCACAGCAGTTGCCCTACCATGTTGCGCACCTGTATATGATGATTTCTATGGTACGTCTATAAAAATTGATAAGAGTCATTGCGGACATGCCAAATTTCCTTAGTCTTCTGAGGAAGTAGAGTCGTTGATGTGCTTCCTTGAGCATGGTGTTGAGGCAGATGGACCAGGACAAATTGTTGGTGATATTTACTCCTGGGAACTTGAAGGTCTCGACCATTTCCACCTCAACACCATTGATACAGACAGGGGTGTGACCTCCACTTTGCTTCCTAAAGTCAATGACCAGCTCCTTTGATTAGCTGACATTGAGGAAGAGATTGTTGTCTTTACACCATGCCATCTATCTCCTTCCTGTACTCTGTCTCCATATCTGAGGAAGGAGGACTGGCTAGGGAGGGAGTGCAACAATGCTTCACCAGACTGATGTATGAGATGGAGTTGGTTGGGAACATTCTAAACCACAGTGAATAGAAAGCAGAAAGATCTGGCAGAAATCTATGAAATTCTAACTGAACAAGATAGGGTAAACACAGGAAGGATGTTCCCGAAGGCCAGGGAGTCTCGAGCTGGTGGTTACAGTCCAAGCATATAGCTAAAATTAATAAGAGAAAAAAATGTGTTCACCCACAAAGTGGTGAGCCTGTGGACTTGTCTACCACAGAAAGCAGTTGATGCCAAAACTTTAAATATTTTCAAGACTGAGATATATGCAGCTCTCAGAGCTAAAGGGATCAAAGGGTCCAGTGAGAAAGCAGGAACAGGATATTGACTTGGATGATCAGCTATGAACATATAGAATGGTGGAGCAGACTCAAAAGGCCAAAAGACCTACTCCTGCTCCTGTTTTCTATGTTTCTATGTTGATCATTAGCCTGGTATTCTGGAATACTAATCCAATGACATTATCACTACACCGTCACTACCGCTGCCTGAAATCCAGTCCTATTTTCTAATCAACCTGATCAGAGATGTTATTACACACCACTAGAGCAAGTGAGACTAAAACCCTGGCCTCCTGACTCAGAGTTAGGGACACTACCACCGTGCCACAATGGTCCAATCAGCTGCTGTCCACTAGTTCTTCAAATGGGCTGTGGGTGTCACAATGAGACCAGTATTTGTTAGATATTCCTAGTTGTCCTTGAAGCAATCGGCTGTCTAGACCATTCCAGGTGGCAGCTAACAGTCAGCGACATTGCTGTAGGTCTGGTGTCAAACGCAGACCAGACCAGGTAAAGACTGCAGATTTCCTCCTTGAAATGACTTCAGTGAACCAGATGAGTTTTACAGCAATGGTTTTAATGGCTAATGTTAGTTTAATGTTTGATTCCAGATTTTATTGAATTCAAAGTTCATCATCAAGACGAGGGCTCTGGAATACTGTTTCAGTGATGTCACCACTATGTCCTTTAATTCTTACGGTGGCTATCATTTACAACATTGTGGTGGCAGTGCCTGCAATATTAATGATGTGGAGGTGCCAGTGTTGGACTACGGTGGATAAAGTCAGAAGTCAAATGACCCCAGGTTTACAGTTTAACAGGTTTATTTGACATCACAAGCTTTCTGAGCGCCATTCCTTCGTTAGACTTCCAACTTTGCAACATTAATTCTCACATTGGGAAGGCTTTGGAAAGAGCTGCCCTGTTCTATGATAAGACAATTTATCTGTCCATCCATTCTGCCTTCAAGCAAGACTCCCAAGCTGCAATATCTGCAAGTACCTGTGCAAAATTGCCCAATCTTGATGCTTGTATAGCTATGGACTTCTTCTCAACACTTGTCACGGTGCTGCATTCAGCTTATCATTTTCATTCATTGAAATTAGATTTCAGCAAAGGGATAATTTGGTTTCTATTTGCAAACTAGCCCCCTGGAAAATATCTTTGCTTTCTCAGAAATTCAGAATAAGTGTATTTTTTTTTAAGTCAATGTGATGTGTACAATATGATTGCCTTTAAAAAGACCTCAGGAATCATGGATTATAAAGAGTAAATTTGAATTACAAGCATTGAAATGCAATTTTTATTTTGCAAACCATGCATTCCAGCTCTCTGAACTGTACCACAGCTAAAATTATTCTTCAGCCCTTATTAATTTTGAATACATAATTTTTATTCAAATTTTAAAGATTAAATTATAGTGAAGAACAAAAACACTTTCTTAAAAAAACTGTTGCAGGGCTAGATGAAATAATTCTACTTTCTACATGAATTCTGAATATTTATTTTGAAGAATCTAGGCTCTCCTGCACATTTATGCAAAATCCCAGTTGACTATAAACTATGATTTATAGAGGTCTTCATAAATCATGTATATATTAAACCAGTTCTATCACCACGAAGGAGTGGAAAGTAACAATATTCTTCTGATATATAATCACAGGCTGATGACTGAAAGAGAGCAGATCAAGCAAAAGAGCAAACTTAGCTCGTTATCTCTTCCCTGACTAGAAAGCAAACTGGTTTAAAAAGCCTGTGACGATTGAATTAACCGAGAGTAAGTGTTTCTCAGGGGATTTTGCACAAGCCAATAAATCAATGATAAAATCAGAATAAAAGTAGTTACTTTAACAGTAATGCAGTCACACTGAAATAGAGGTTGTTTTACAGTAAATAATAAACATGGTACATAAATTGCAGTTACTGTGATGTTAATTATAGGCCATACATCCCAAAGCCTGGCAGAGCAAATCAAACAGCACATCTCTTCCAATGTCACAATGAGCAGGGTACCCCTGCACTTGCAAAACACAAAACAGTGTCCAACACCTGACATGATTCTGCCATTGGACATCATTAGCTAAATAATCTCAAATGTGTTAGGATTTAGGCTGGCAATCAATTCAGACTGTTAATCAGGCTCATAGTGTAATGCACATGTATGTACTGGGAGCTGAAAATATTAATACACATCAAGAGAAGTGGGTGAGGAGAGCTGGTAAAGTGAAAGTCAGGCAAAAAATACAGGGTAGACAAAAATTAAACTATTTTTTACTGGTTGGGGATTCTAGCGTTAGGAGGAATTGTCTCAGAATTCAGGAGAGATGTTAGGAAGCACTTCCACACACTAAGGGGTGTAAGTGTTTGGAACTCTCTTCAACAAACAGCAGTGGATGCTGAATTAGTTGTTAATTTTAAAACTAAGATAATATTTTTGCTTCAAAAAAATCTAAGTGACATAGGCCAAAGGTAGATGAATCGGGTTTGGTCACAGATCAGCCACGATCTCATTTAATCGCAAAATGGGCTCAAGGGGCTGAATGGCCTACTCCTGTTCCTATGACTCTGTGAAAGGCCTACAGCATAACACAGGGGAGTGAGTGAGTGAGGACTATGCAGAGACAACCCTGAGTAGGGCTTGTGACATAAACTAGAATAAGACTTTTCTTGAAAATAGTTAAGTCAGCGTAAAGTCAAATTAATAGGAAGGGGCCATTTTCTATTTAATTAAGATACGTCTGGGGAACTCAAGCACATCTTGCACCATGTGGGAAATCCTAGATGCTCCTATCAGTCTGGATGACAATGTGTGCAAGAGGAACCTCCAGAATTATGGAAGGGCAATGATTAGAACCATAGAATCCATACAGTGAGAAAGCAGGCCATTCAGCCCATTTAGTCCACACCAACCCTCTGAACAGCGTCCCACCTAGGCCTACCTACTACCTTATCTCTGCATTTCCTCCCCCCAACCCAGACACTATGGGCAATTTAGCATGGGTAATCCACCTAACTTGCACATTTTTGGACTGTGGGAGGAAACCAGAGCACCAAGCAGAAACCCGCACAGACAAGGGGGGAATGTGCAAACTCCACACAGACAGTCACCCAAGGCTGGAATCGAACACAAGTCCCTGGCACTGTGAGGAAGCAGCACTAACCACTGAGCCATTGTGCCGTCCCTATGATGGTAGGAGATTTGTTAGTGAGGGGAGCAGACAGAAGCTTTTCAGATTATAGATATGATTTCAGGATGGCATTTTGCCTATCCACTGTCAGGGTCAACTATGTCATGGAACTGCTGCAGGATGTTCTGGACGGGGTGTGTGAACAGCCAGAAATTGTGATCCATGTTGGGACAAATGAAATAGGAAGAAAGAGAAATGAGGTCCTGTAAGCAGACTTTAGAAACAGCAAGAACTGTAGATGCTGGAGTCAAAGTCAATACAGTGTAGAGCTGGAGGAACACATCAGGTCAGGCAGCATCAGGGGAGCACGAAAGTTGACATTTTAGGTTTACACCCTTCATCAGGACTGGTTGATGAAGGGTGTATACTCGAAACGTCGACTTTCCTGCTCCTCTGATGCTGCCTGACCTGCTGTGCTTCTCCAGCTCCTCACTGTATTGAGCAGACTTGAGAGAGATAGGGAGGTAAATTTGAAACCAGGATTTCAAAGCTAGTAAATTCTGGATTATTTCCGATTCCACACAGTAGACAGTATAGGAATAGAAAGGTAGAGCACACAGGTTCATAGAATTTCATAGAAGCCCTACAAGTGTGGGAACAGGCCATTCAGCCCAACAAGTCCACACTGACCCTCCAAAGAGCATCCCACCCAGACTCATCACCCATAACCCACAACCCTGCATTTCCCATGGCTAAGCCACCTAACTTACACACCCCTGGACACGATGGACAATTTAGCATGGTCAATCTACCTAACCTGCACATCTTTGGACTGTGGGAGGAAACTGGAGCACCCAACGGAAACCCACCCAGACACAGGGAGAATGTGCAAACTCCACACAGACAGTCGCCTGAGGCTAGAATTGAACCCGGGTCCCTGAAGCTATGAGGCAGCAGTGATAACCATTGAGCCACCGTGTAGCTGGAGGGATGATGCAGGACAATACAGGGCTGGCTTAATTTCCTGAAGCACTGGGACCATTTCTGGGAAAAGTAGGAATTTTACAAGTTGGAAATGTTACATTTGAATGTGAATGGGACCAACAAGATTTGCTAATGCTATCGAGGTGGATTTAGTCTGGAATGGCAGGGGAGTGGGTTCCTGACAAACTCTTCAGATGGGACAGATGCCGTGACGGAATCAAAAGTGAAAATGAAAGTGAGTGATTCTGGAAGGCAAATGAAACATCGGCTAGATAAGAAAGAAGCAAATTTAGCAAGGCCAAATGAAATATATTTTAATACAAGGAGCCTGAAAAATAAGATTCACAAGCTGAGGGCATAGATAGAGATGGGAGCATGATATCATAGTTATGACTAAGACTTGGCTGAAAGATGGACAGGATCTGCAGCTAAACATACCTGATTATAAGATAAAATTTTAAAACAGCAACAAAAAAAAACTGCAGATGCTGGAAATCTGACACAAAAATAGAAACTGCTGGAGAAATTCAGCAGGTCTAGCAACATCTGTGAAGAGAGAAACAAAGTTAATGGTTTAGGTCCAGTGACCCTTCTTCAGAACTAATTCCAAAGGACAGTCATTGGACCCGAAATGTAAACATCTGTAAGTGTATGCAGACCCTGTCCTTTGTAAACTGAAAACCTATGTTTACACATTGCACCTGTTTCAACTCAACAAGCCAGGTTACAGTGATTCTTCCATTCACTCTTAAGGGTAACGCATTGACTAATCAGCATTAAATTGACTGGTTTAAAATATAAACACAGCTTGGCAGTAACAGTCATCATTTAACTGGTGCAGTTTCCATGGTAATGCTTCGACCAATCAGTACTCCCCTCAGTGCAAATTTTGTTTTCCCTTCACATTGATGTTCTTGTGAATTGTCCTGAGGAACGCAAGATCAAAATCTATCTTTTCTCAAAAATACTCTAATTTTGCAAAGCAAAACAATTATCTAAATGATAAATTTTGATTTTTATTCCTTATCTGTGTGGTTGAACGCCTCAGCAGTGTGATCTCCAATGCAGTGACTCTCAAAATGGGCAGACCAGAAGCTGAGGATCTTACTGTACTGTGGTGGAGAAGTGCCAAGATGAAGTCACACTGGGAGGAAGGAGTCACACATAAGGAAATGAAAACTGGATGGCTGACTGCAACAACTCATGCTTGTACACTTTTGATCATGGTTGTAGAGTCATACAGCATAGATGTAAGCCCCCTGGCCTACCATGTCTATGATGATCAACAAATATCAAACTACACTAATCCCAATTACCCCACTTGGTCCATAGCCTACTATGCCCCAGCATTTTAAGTACTCACCCAGATATTTCCTAAATGTTGCAAGAATACTGTCTCCACCACCTTCTCAGACAACACATTCCATATATCTACCACCCACTGGATGAAAAATACTTTCCTCAGATCTTCTCTAAACCATTTGCTCATCTTAAACATGGTCTTAAATACATTTGCCAAAGGGAAGAGATTTTCATAATCTACACTGCCTATGCCTCTCTTGTTTGTATATACCTTAATCAGATCCCCCTCAGCCTCCTCTCCTCCAAGGAAAACAAACCCAGCCTATTCAGTCTGTCCTCATAACTGAGACTTTTCACCCAAGACAACATCCCAGTGAACCTTCTCTGTACACTCTCCAATGCAATCATATCCTTCCAATATGTAGTGATCAGAACGACACATAATATTACATCTGTGGCCTTTTTAAAAAATTTTTTTATAGAATCCCTACACAGTGTGGAAACAGGCCCTTCGGCCCAACAAGTCCACACCGAACCTCAGAGCTTCCCACCCAGACTCATCCTCCTATAACCCACCTGATCTGCACATCCCTATGGGCAATTTAGCATGGCCTATCCACCTAGCCTGCACATCTTTGTGCTTAAAAAATTGTTCTATAAAGTTGTAATAATTCTTCCTTGCCCCTATATTCTATGCATCAGCTAATGAAGGAAACCTTCCTTTCAGCCATCTACACCATCCTGTCTGCTTGTGGTGACACCATCAGGGATCTATGGACTTGTACACCAAGGTCCCTTTGTTCCTCAGTACTCCCTAGGGACCTACCATATATTGTGTACATCTTTTCCTTATTAGACCTCCCAAAATGCATCATCTCACACTTTTCAGGGTTAAATTCCATCTGCGACAGCTCTGCCCAATTTACCAGCTGTTCAATATCAGAATGCAGTCTGAGACCATCCTCCTCACAATCAACAATATCACCAATTTTCATGTCATCTGCAAACATACCAATTATACCTTTCACATTCACATCCAAATCGTTTGTGTATGTCACAAACTGCAAGGGTCCCAGCACAGAACCCTGTGGTACACCACCGGCCAAAAGTTTCCAATCACAAAAACCACCCTCCATCAACACCCTTTGCCTCCTATTTTCAACCCAAATTTGGTTCCAGTTTACCAAGCCTTGGATCCCATGAGCTCTTACCTTTTAGACCAGCCTTCCATGTGGGACCTTGTGAAAAGACTTACTAAAGTCCATGTAAACCAGATCAACTCCACCACCCTCATCAATATATTGAGTCAGCTTTTTGAAAAGCTCAATTAAATTAGCCAGACAAGATCTCCCTCTAACAAATCTGTGTTGATTCTCTCTAATCATTCACTGCTTTTCGAAGTATTGATTAATCCTGTCCTTC
>JAHRHZ010000017.1:4738633-4776491 GCA_024137785.1 Ginglymostoma cirratum | reverse complement strand
GATGCTGCTTGGCCTGCTGTGTTCATCCAGCTCCACACCTTGTTATCTAGCAAGCCTTCAATCATCTGGCACTTTTCAGTGGCCAGGGCTATATTAAATGTCTCCACCAGGGTCCTAAAAATCCCCTCCCTAGCCTCCCATGGCAGCCTGGGACACATGTCATTAGGCCCTGGGGATTTATGTATGCCTTCTAAAACATTTAATACCTCTTCCTTATTAATCTTAACATGTTCTAAAACTTCTTCCCAATTGATATCCTCGGCCACAATGTCCTTCTCCTCCGTGAATAGAGAAGAAAAGTATTAATTTAAAATCTCACATGCACAGGCTCAACACACAGGTTGCCCCTTCTGTCTCTAATAGGCCCCACTCTTTCCCTGGTAATCCTCTTACTCTTAATATAAAAAACCTTGGGGGTTTTCCTTGATCCCCTATATACTTTTGAAGGACATTCCCTGTTTTTAATGTAGTGTACCTGATGTATGCTTCCTTCTTTTTTTTTATCAAACTCTCAATATCCCTTTCTCAATATCCCTTGGCATCCAGGGTTCTCTGGACTTGCTGCCCTCATCCTTCATTCTTAGAGGAATATACTAGCCCTGAATTCTCACGATATTACTTTTAAGTGTAGTAGCTGTTCCCAGTCTATGTTTGTCAGATCCTGCTTAATGACATTGAACTCATCCTTCTCCATGTAACAATTGTCCTTTGTAGTAAAGTCCCATTTGATTCACTAGTCACCTATAGGAAGGAATATGCCATCCTTACCTGGTCTGGCCTACACGTGACTCGAGTTCCATGGCAATACAGTTTACTCCTAACTTCTCCTTTGAACTAGCCTAGTAAGGTACAGAGTTCTAGGCAATTAGGATGGCCAATTAATCTTGTCCTAGCTAGAGATGCCCATATTCTATAAATGCATGGAAAACTAATAGCAATATTGTTGAATGGTGGACCTCCTCCCTCAACATCTGAGTACGATTCATTCCTCAGGAAGATTAAGAGAGCAGTAAATAAGAAGGAAATATTATAAGCAAACACAGGAACATTGGATTATACAGCAGCAGGAAAGACCACTGCAGTCTAAATGGTCAGAGCCAGCATTTGAGAAATCTCATCTCATTAAACCTTCTCATGTAAAAAAAGGGCTTTATTCTAGAAATCATTGATAAAATAACCCCAGTGCCTCTCTTAGAAGTACATCCTAAAAATTAACCATTCTTTCACAATCCTGGAATTTCTCTACATCTTTGGTATTTTCCACTCATCTAGCCAGCTTTTGAATCTACCTGGGTCCTTTTATGCTTATCAGCCCGTTTTCTGCTTTTAACAAATTAATAAGTAGTTGATGCCAAAACATTGAATGAATTCAAAAGATGGCTAGAGGTCGCACTTAAGACGAATCGGACCAAGGGTTATGGGAAGAAAGCAGGATTAGGCTATTGAATTGGACGATCAGCCAAGATTGTGAAGAATAGCCCAGCAGACTAGAAGGGCTGAATGGCCTCCTCCCACTCCGATATTCTATGTTCCTGTGTTTCCGTCAGTTGGTAACTTCTTGGGGAAGTAACAAACTTGGGGAGTTTTGCTCCTGTCCCTAATACCAAGCTATTAATACAAATTGCTGCAAATAGCAAATCTCTCAACACTGAGTTCTGATGCAGTTCAATGTTCCTCCATGATAGTCCATCTCTACAAACAACACTCTTTTCCTCCCTTGCTTTCAGCAATTTTCCACACATTTCAGAACCATCCATTCTGTACCTTCCAAATTGGTGGAATAATCTTAAGATGTCGTAATGTAGTCAAAAACTGACTGAAATCTGAACAAAATAACATCTACTGGTTTGATTCCTCTTTGTTACCTTCTCAAAATTTCCAAAAATATTGTCAGATATGAACCAAATAGAGAACTTGCATAAGGCAGGCAAAGTGAAAATGATTCATTAGAGGAAACTGATAAAAAAAAATTTGGATGTTTTCCAGTCTCAGTTCTATGTTGTTATGTGGTTGAGATTGTTACCGCTGCCATCATTTTTCCTGGACTGGATCTAAGAATCTACTTGGTTTACAATGGTACAGGAGGAGCACAAGTGAGTCTTAATGAGAAGAGGCTCTCAACTTAAATGAGATGTAATTTATGATGGCATCATATCAAGCAGATACAAGTTACACTCTTAAGTTAGACACTGTTCCTGTGTATATGATGAGACCAAGGATATTGATATTCACTCTCCAAGATTGCAGGCTGCTCTGTTTTTTTTTCCACACCCTTGCCCACAACATCATTAGGTTGGATGGAGACACCTGCAATCTCTAACATTAACTCTTTCTGATGTATTATGCCAGGATTGTGAAGAATAGCAGAGCAGACTAGAAGGGCTGAATGGCCTACTCCTGTTCATATATTCTATGCTCCTGTGGGTGGCACGGTGGCTCACAACGCCAGGGACCCGGGTTCGATTCCATCCTCGAGCGACTGTCTGTGTGGAGTTTGCACATTCTCCCTGTGTCTGTGTGGGTTTCCTCCAGGTACTCCAGTTTCCTCCCACAGTCCAAAAACGTGCAGGTTAGGTGGATTGGCCACACTAAATTGCCCATAGTTTTCAGGGATGTGTAGATTAGGTGGGTTATAGGGGGATAAGTCTGGGCAGGATGTTCCAAGGTTCAGTGTGGACTTGTTGGGCCGAAGGGCCTGTTTCCACACTGTAGGGATTCTATGACTCTTATACAACTGTTGGTATATTTGAGGAATTCTTTGAAATGGGATTGCATCTGACAGCTGGAGTAAAGTGAGCCCTGATGAAGGGTGGAAACCCGAAACATGGACTTTCCTGCTAGCCTGACCTGCTTTACTCCTCCATCTCCACACTGTATTGACTCTGACTCCAGCATCTGTAGCTCTTGCTATCTGCCACTTCCTCACAGGTCCCTAGTTTTCTGCCATAACTTTTTTTGAGAATTGATGAAAATCCTGGAGAACTAAAAAATATTAACTGGTGACATCCTGTTGATCTTACTGCAGATGATAGGAGAGCCCTGTAAAAAGATACTCATGATGATGTCAATCTATTACCCGAGGGGGAAAAAAACCTTTTGCAGTACTTTCCATACATCAGACGGCAGCGTGTCCAACTGAAGTTTTATACGTCTCTCTTTTCTTCTTTTCACAGGTTGGAATCATGTTCATTTCCCTCTACGTTCCAACACAGTCTCTCTGACCCAGGATTCCACAAAGAAAGCAATTGAAATGTGGTCAATTTGATAAGTATATTTTCTAGACGACAATCCATCTAGAAGTAGCACTTTGGTTTCTTCAATGCTTTCGGCCTAACCTCTTTTTATCAGTTAAAATCCTTGTTCCTAAAAACCAAACAGCTTCTCTTGGATATTCTGCCACAAAATAAAAAGACTGTCTGAAATTTCCAATATGAACATACACAATGGATGTAATAGCATCCAAACTTACCAGGCGAGAAACCCATGAGATTAGATGGAATGCTGATACCTTGCCTGATTTTACCGTCTTTAGAAAATGCAGGGTAAAATCAGGCTGGGGATAAAAAAAAAAAATCGCACCTGGTCATATGAGTTTCTCAATGAGCAAGTCCAGTTAAAATTTCTTCACAACCGTAGTACTTCTCCTATGGCAGCAAGAGCTGTTGGACTGGGGTCTGGCACAGACGGTCAGACCACACGGGGAACCCCTGTGCTGAGCTGCTACAATGTAATATTTATTTGAAATTTTTTATCTGACTGTGATGTCAACCCTTTAATGATGTCCTATTTCTAACTTATTTTTATTTATTTTTCAACTCTGCAGAGTAATACAATTACTTTTATTCCACTGCTGTACCCAAGAATTGTACCCAGGTACTTGTACCTAAGATGTCACTGTAAGCAGGCAGACATTGCAAAGGTTTTTCACTGTATTCTTACAATGGAGTACATGTGACAAGAAAAGGAATTCTATATCCTCACCTTGGAGGACAGACTGTCAGTTTGCTGCAAATGTATTTATAGAAACCTATTTATTTTTATTTCCACTCACGGTGGTGTTTACCTTTTCTCCTTCAATCAGGAGGATGCAGCAATTCAGCCTGCCAGCAGCACAGCTTCCCGGACGAGGGATAAAAGCACAACAGTTAACTTTCGTGAAAGAAATTACCAGCAGCTGGGAAGTTCAAGTGACAGGCAGAGATTCTGGAACTTGGCTCTGCTGGTTGGGAGCCAAACACTCAATCACTTAAACCATTTTGTGAAGCTTTCAAAATAAAGAGAACATTCATTAAGTATCCGAGTCAAATCATTTGCCATGCTGATAATTATTTTTCAAGCTAAGACTGTACAACAACCAAAGGTGAAAGTAAACACACTCTGTTCAGTTTTGAGGGGCCTGGTAACCTTGGCTCTCGGAATCCTAAGGCAAGTGGAAAACATTTTGCCTGTCATGGGTAACCCATGATTGATTACAAGAACCACAGTGATTTTTTTTTTGATTTCTTTTGACACACAATTCAATTTTTAAAAGATGTTACCAGTATACCCTGCAAGGCAAGTGATATTTGAGAAATGTTGTATGTACTGAACAAGGTTGAAACATGTGTTGAATGCTAATTCGAGCCAACACATGCAGATCATCAAATACAGTTTTATAGCATTAAAACATTTCTTTGTCATTTTAAATTTTCTCAGTTGAGCTATTTTATTCATTTAATCTCATCGATAGATCAAATCTCAAATCACAAACATGGATGTAAAGAGCAGAAACATTTTTAAATGTTTAATGTCTCTTAAACAAAGGAGGTATAGCCTCACTCACCTGCATTTTTCTTTTGTTTGCATTTTGAATCAAAGTAAAAATTCTTTGTTCCTGCAGAAGGTCTTCAACCAGAAAAGCTATTTCTGTTTCTCCTTCCACTGATTCTATCTCACCTATTAAGTATTCCCTCCATTTTAATTTTTTTTGGTCCTTTCTTAATGCATTTTCAACTGCATGTAAATTTATTCATATGTCTGGAGATTGGGTATGCATGAAATAAAATAAAATTGAGTAGCCAAATGCATCTGCAATAACAATGCTGAAACAAAACTCTTAAAAACCATACATAGAATGTTTCAAGACTTCACATTGTCTCTGATCATAGCACAGACCTACTAATAGATTCTCAAATTCCAGCAGGGCCACATGAGAGAACTCTGATGCCAACTAATTATCAACATTTCACTCTCCTGCTTGGTCAACAAATGCAGCAAAACCTCTTCATTTGCACAAGTGAGGCATGTTGTAGACAGTCTCCACATGGTTCAATAGGTGCAACTGGAACAACACTCAGGATATCATTTGGCACACGTAATGTGGTTCACCAGCAACCCAGTCACCAGATCCAATCATATACGTCCTATGACTGCAATGTGGATGCGTCATTCAATTAGATCATTGTGGTATAGCTTCTTGCTTAAACACAGCCATTGTAGAATTGTAACCAATGACATTAAAAAAATGAAGATAAAACCCTAAGAAGCAATGACTGAACTACAGTCTTGAAAACTAAAGATATTATTTGTTCCATCCTGCTTTTGCCATTCCTGATCTTAATTCATGAGTTAATGATACTTTTATGTCATTTTTGACTGTCTCACAACAATCTTGCCTTGGCAAGTAGTCAAAATTCTAAAACATTCCCAAATCATTTAAAAAGTGCATTTAGCTTGGCACAACACAAACTCCCTAATCCATTATTCATTTCCCTTTTTACCCAAAGGAAACAATGTGAAGGCAACTCAATAACTAAACCAGGAACCTCTGTAACATACTAAACCCTGAAGCACCTGGAAATACATGGTTAGTGTTTCATCCTTAGGCTCAGTAATCCAAGCACAAATTCTGTTCAAAATTCTACTTGTTTTCAGAAGGGCTTTTTTTTCCCACAAGTTTCCTCTCAAACAGATATATTGGCAAATGTATAATCTGTCATGAGACAGCATAATTAGAAAACATTTTTGGAAAAAATCATTTTTATTTTAAATCAAATTGCTTTAAAGCATTCCTGATATATTTCAGTGGCAATTTGTATGATTAGTACAGCTGAAAATGGATTTACACAAAGTAAGAATCTTTAATCAGAACGTCTAGTCCATTGCTTGTAAGTAATCCAACTTTAAACAACTGATAATGTTGTTACAATGTGCAAATATGATATTACAGATTTTAAGTACGCCTGTTTTAAAAGGTACATTTTTTATTTTCAAGCCTTCAAAACTAATTGGAAGTTAGGCGGCACGGTTGCTCAGTGGTTAGCACTGCTGCCTCACAGCGCCAGCAATCCGGGTTCAATTCCACCCTCAGGTGACTGTCTGTGTGGAGCTTGCACGTTCTCCCCGTGTCTGTGTGGGTTTCCTCCGGGTGTTCCGGTTTCCTCCCACAATCCAAAGATGTGCAAGTTAAGTGGATTGGCCATGCTAAATTGCCCGTAGTGTTTAGGGATGTGTCGATTAGGTGGGTTATAGGGGGATGGGTCTGTTGGGCCAAAGGGCCTGTTTCCACACTGTAGGGATTCTAGATTCGATGTACGGGCAGACATCTTGGCAGCTGTGTGTTTTTTCAGACCTTACCAGAGACTACTATTTGGAAGGATCCGCCAGGGATATCTACCAAACCTTTGAAAGATATGAAAAACTCATTTGTGATGATAACAAGATGCCAGGAAGTCTGAAAGCTCATCATCGGAAAGGGTTCTTGGCCAATGGAATAGAAAGGGGAAGGTATGTAGAAATCAAACGCTGCTTTGTCAGTCGTGTCCAGTCAATCTGCAAGTGATGTCGCGATAGACCTAACGACAACCAAGAAAACATCCCTCTCTCCCAAAACCTGCTCAGTCCACTCAAACCTCAGTTATTCCAATACATGAGCCTTTGCAGCTGCTGAATCTGACTTCAAGTGTCAACTCTTAATTTTGGAAAGGAAAATTTCATGAAGGCCTGAAACAATCTTACAGGCAGACCTTCATCCCATTTTTGTAAGTATATTTTATCCTTACCTATTTTTAATGCTAGCATATACACAGCAAATGTTTTATTAATTGGCACCGATGGAGCCAGGAATGTGCTAGTTGATCAAATGTTTTGGATAATTGACAGGTAATGCATAACCACAGTAAACACACACTAAGTAATAGAAACATAATACAGTCGGTATACACATCACTAACATACTTTATTTACAGCAGCGGCGAGAGAGGAGGGAAAGACGTCAGCTCACTTTCAATGGATGATCATCGAGAATGGCTCCAGTCTCCTGCTTAACAGGAACCTGCAGGTCTAGAGCACCACGTCCAACAAGCTCTTTCTGTTACAACAGACATATTCGTCGCAGAGCTGTGGGTATAGAGCCAGCAGCTGATAGGAAAGGAATGGTGGCTGTCCTCAAAAAGCAAGCAGGTCGATGCAAGCCACCAACATGCAATGAAAAGATTGCCATCGACAAGAATGGCTCCGCTACCCAAAACAGTTAGTGACACATCATGCACAAGAACAAATCACACGTCTGCATTTTAATGTGCCAGGGCTTTTCTGAACATCCAGAAGCCAGCTGTAGTCAAGAAGAGACAAATTCAGGGACCAAGAGTGCATTACTTGGAAAAAATGGACACGGCTTATGATTAAATTAAAGGAAGATTTTGAGTAAACAAAAAACGTAGACGTTGTGGCAGACTTTAGTATCTGAGGTAAATAATTTTTGCTAGTTTATCAAGACTGCCAGTCGATAAGGTGTCAGTTGAAACAAATTTGCTGTATTTCAGTTAATAATCTTATCACTTTTAGTTAAATTTACTGCAGTTGCTTTAAGGAGCTGGTTTCTAGTCCATCTAATAATTTATATTCAAAAATTGCCTGTTACTGTACTGTAATGTCAGATGGCAGACGTGCACACATGCACATTTACCATACATCATGGTGATTAGTTTTAATGGAGGACATGACCAGTTTTACTGACTAAGCCATCTTACAGAATAACATTTTTAAAACTAGTGAGAAAGATTGTGGAACCAGAGTTTATGCTAATATTACCGTAATTCTTCTGGCGATTTCCAGGGTGGAGCTGGATGGAAGATGTATTCTCTATTCAAGGACCTTGCGTACCAGAAATAGCAAATTTGGTGCAAAGGACTATCATCACTTGAATTCTTCCACCTAGCCTCCTGTTTCTCGTCAGTCTGACTGGCTTCCACTGACTGACATCAGTGAGGCCACTCTGCTAATATTTCAGTCAGGTCTCGTCAATGAGTCCTTGTTAGGGACTGCGTGCAGTTCCCCTTTGATTGGCTAACGGTACTTAGGGAAAGGAAACCTTGCTACAGAGGGATGCAAGCCTTGATCTCCAGCAATTAACTGCTTGACAACTCGAAAAGCCAGGTGTGGTTTCCTGGGCCAGCCAAACAGAGTTACCCCCAACATGTCAGCCAGAAGTCAGGGTCATTGCCTCCATGTAAAACTCAGCTTGTAGATTTGTCCACACTGTGGAAACAGATGAGTTGAATTTTATCATTCACGAAAAGAATGGGAGAAGTTTTACACTTGACAAAATGTAAATTTTTTTTTTTATGAGGAAACATAAGACATTTTATTCTTTAATTGGATGAAATACCAATTCAGTAACGGATACTCGAAACAGTATTGACAGTAACTGGATAAGCACTCCAATTGCCAAGTCTAATTCAAGTCATTCTGTCGTGCATTTAGTGGCTGGCATATTTCTAGAGCTTAACTTTGTCAAATAATTCAGTTAATTCATACTCCTATGAAGATAAACATCTTGGAATTCAGATAACAAAGTATTATTTCCTGAGCAGCATGCAAACTGTGTGTGAATTGTCCGACCACGTTTCCTCAAACCAGGCTTTGAAGCACATTAAACAGTGTTATGTTTATTCAGACGTACCAAACTTGCTGTGCGATTGGGTTACTGATTTACCATTCCGTTTGACTGTTGTTTGTGTTGGAACTTTTAGAAGCAGATAGCTTTGTGAAGGTAAACATGGAATCCTTAGAGATTACAGCTGGAGAAATCAGAACGGGGAATAAGGAAATGGCAGATATCTTAAACAAATAATTTTTAGCCCTCCTAATGGAGGGAAGTACATACAGAAGATTGTCAAGAACCTCAGGTTAACTAAGAACAACAAATGTGAAGTAATTTATGTTAGTAAAATAAATTTTAAAATAATGTGATTTATACCTGTCAAATCTTTTATATCCTAGTTGTTTAATAGCCTGTGGATGCTTTAGTTTTCATCTTCCGGTATCCCAGAGATTCCAGACTACCCCAACAAACTTAAAGGTTGCAAATGTTAACTTGCTTTTGCAGAAAGTGTGAAGAAAGAAAAGCTGGCACTCCATAGTAGTAAAATGGTAGCATCTATTACTCTATTAATGATATGGAACTGGGACACTTGGAAAATCACGCGATGATTATGCACAAATAACATGTTTTAAGGGAATTACTGTCAAATCTATTGGGTGTTTTGAGAATGCAACAATTAGGGTCGATAAAGAAGTTAATACAAGACACATTTCTTATTTCAGTTGTTCAATAAGATGCTACACAAGAACGTAACTGCAGAACATAAGGACTCACATGTATTTATTAAAATGGATTGAAGAATGGTCAATGTTCAAAAAACAGAGAGCAGGAATAAATGCGTCCTTTTTGGAAATGGTAACATAACTGCTGGATCAGTGCTTGGGCCTCAGCGACTTATTATCTATATTAATAAATTAAGGATAATAAATCCAATTAATGTAGAATACATCCAAGTTTGCTGACAATACAAGCCTGCGTGAGGAAGAAGTGCGAGACAAGAACACAAAGGGAATGTTAAAGGACATAGACTGGTGAATTGATCGAGCAAGAAGGTGGAAAATGAAGTATCGTGTGGGAAAGTGTGAAACTACCCACTTTAGTAGGAAGAACACAAAATCAGAATTTTTTTTAGAAGATGACACACAGGTAAGTTATTGCAGTCAGGTATGTAGGTGTCTTTGAAGCACAGAAAGTTAGCAATTTGGAAGAAAATGGTAAATTGGTATACTAGAGTAAGGAAATCTTGTGCAATTATTGGTGTCACCACCCCTAAATACTATACACACAGTTTGGTCTCTTTGTGTCAAGAGGTATTTAACTTTGAAGCGAGTGCATAATTGGATCAATTTATGGGATGAGGGCTGTTCTACAAGGAAAGATTGAGAAATTTAGAAAAAAAATCAGAAATAATCTCAAGAAATTGTATTAAATTTTTATGACAGGGTGGATATTAAGAGGCTGTAGCCCTGGCTGCAGAATCTAGAAAAGGGACAACCAACTTAGGATATGATGTTGAACAATTAGGACTGACATGATGAAAAAAAAATCAGAGGTTTGCGAATCTTTGGAATTCTTATCAGTAGTGGATGCTCTGTCAGTGAATAGATTCAAGGCTGAAATTGATAGGATTTTGGGCTTTAAGAATATGGGGGTAGGGCAGGAAAGTGAAGTTGATACAAATGCTCAGCTATGTCTTTATTGAGTGTCAGAGCTTGTTTGATGGGACCTATAGCCTTTCCCTTTGACTATTTCGAACTCACGTTCTCCTGTGTCCTAGCGAATACTGCATCTTGTAAATCCTACTGCCTCCAGGCTCTTTAACTCTAATGCATGGCTGACTAGATTTATCCAGTCACAAGAGATATCTGACACATTAGAACAGATTGGTCTGCCAGGATAACCAGCTACACTGTGATCAGAACTTGTATTTAGAAGGACCTTACATATATATCTTTACTAATATAATTTCTTCTGACAGTTAAACTTAATTGTTTTCTGTCTACTACCTGAATTTCATATGTGAAGTGACAAAAGAAATTTTGATTCCTTTGCAGCAGCAGCTGGTACTAGATTACAATGTTAATTACTTCTTCCCCATCAGTAATGTTCACCAATAGACTGCTCCTTGAGGAACCTTCTAAATATAATTCTAGTCTGCCTTCCTTCATTAACTGAAGTGGATTACAGGTGCTACTGTACTGCGATGAATTTTCCTTCCATCAGCTGCATGGTGACTGTTTGCTAAGCTCCACTTCTTTTCCTGCTGGACATCTGCAGCTTTTGTTTCTTAAAGTTAACTAATTTGTTCAAAAAAGAATTCAGTGAGACTATAACCAATTCAGAGTAACATATAAACAGGTTTCTCGGTGGCTCAGCGGTTAGCTCTGCTGTCTCACAGTGCCAGGGACCCAGGTTCAATTCCACCCTCGGGCAACTGTCTGTGTGGGTTTCCATTGGGTGGTCTGGTTTCCTCCCACAGTCCAAAAAGTGCAGATTAGGTGGATTGGCCATGGGTAATTCAAGGTATGGGGTAGGGAGTAGTTGGTGTGGGTGGGGTGCTCTTTGGAGGGTCAGTGTGGACTCAATGGGCCAAATGACCTGCTAGCACACTGTAGAGATTCTATGAACAAGTTAACCAGTGCAGGATGAGGAAAAATGAAACCCTTTTATGTCATATTTAATGGTCAGTATGTCAGAATAACTTTAACAGACATGTTCTTGATATTATCACTATATGATACCATGTGACCTGAGGGTATAAAGGTTTCATACTCCATCTTACCCTGGATCACATGAAACACGACATAATGTGTAGGGGACAAAAACTTGCAAGAATTGTCAAGTGTGAGGAGGAGAGCACGGAATTCCAGGAGGACATAGACGAGTTGGTAGAGTGGACAGATAGGTCTGAGATAAGGTTCACTGCAGACTTACGTGAGGTGACACATTTTGGTCAGGAGAACAAGGAAAGACAATATGACAATAGAAGTGACAAGACAGGCTGAGACAGTAATTCATGTAGCCTACAGTATACTTAGCTTTTTGATAGTGACAATAGAGTACAAGAACAAGCAGGAGATATTGAACTTGTGTAAGATACTTGTTGGAACTCAGCTTGAGTATACTGTACAGATCAGGGTATCACATTAAGGATGGATGTGAATGCATTGGACAGAGTGCAGAGCAATTCACAAGAACAATTCCTTGGATGAGAAAGTTACATTGAGGATAGAAGATGAGACTGTTCACTTTGGAGAAAAGGTGATGAAGGGGAAATCTGATAGAAACTTTCAAAATCCTTTTCTTCAAAAATGAATGGCCTTCTTCTGCACTATGACACTTCTATGATTTGCAATTCTCCAAGCCTATGACTCTGGCACCATCCCCAAATCCAGGGATGATTCAAAGATAATTACCAATGCCTCTGAAATTTCCACTCTCATTTCCTTCAAGATCCTTGGATGAATCTCTTCTGGTCCCAGTCCCTATGATCTTTAAAATAATGACAGCTTACCAACACCTCCTCCTGAGCAATTTTTAATCCTTCTCATATTGAGTCCCCTCCATCGTCATCATGGCCTGACAATTCTGCTAGAAACTTTTGAGGAGGTAACAAACAAGTTAGACAAAGGAGAGCCAACGGACATGACCTATTTGGATTTCCAAAAAATCCTCCTTACCTTCTTCTTAACTGGGAGACCACTTATTTTTAAACTGTATCCCATTGTTCCCATTTTTCTTTCCACAGAAGGAAACATCCTTTCAACATCCACCCTATCAAGTTTCATCAGGATTTGTGTGTTTCGGTGTTTCATCACTCAATCTTCTAAATTTTTAACAAGCCTAACATGCCCAACTTTTCCTCTGGAGATAACACCTCCATCCCAGAAATCAATCAAATGAATGTTCTTTGAATTGCTTTTGACAAATTGACATCCTTCCTTAAATGAAGAGACCAAAGCTGTACACACTGCTCCAGTTGGAGCCTCACTAACACTTTATTCAACTGCAGTAAAACATGGAGTCTTTTGATTTTTCGATTCCATTCCCCTTGCAGCAAATAACATAACATTTGTCTTCCTATACTCTTGCTTTATATGCCTGCTAATTTTTTTGGTGATTCACACTGGGGGACACCCAAATCCCTCTATACCTCCAAATTGTGCAATCTCTCTCCATACAAATAATATGCTGCTTTCCTATTCTTCAGACCAAAGTAAGCAAGTTGACAGTTTTTTCACACATCATACTCCATCTGCCAATTTTATGTCCACTCATTTAACCTCGCCACATCCTCTTCATAACTTGCTTACTTACTTATCTTTGTATCATAAGCAAATTGAACAGCTGTACATTTCCTTCATTCACCCTAATCTTTGATGTAAATTGCAAATAATTGAGGCATCAATATTGATCCCTGTAGGCTTTATTTATGAAACCTCAAATCTCTCCGTTATGATAAAAGGTTCACATATTTTTCCAAAATAACTATTTGTGTAAAAATGTTTATTAACAATATTTTAGCTTTTATCTTAATTCTACTTATATTCAAATCATTTATTTCACCCTACGTAAACTTTAATTTGTAGCGCAGAAAAATGCATCATGTTATTTCCCGATTTGTTGTCTGTGAGAATACATTAATGCATGTGGCTCTTCCCACCACCTAATTGCATTATTGTCACTGAACTTCTGGAGATCATCAGGAAATAGAAACTCCATGACATTCAGTTGGTAGCGAGGGCCAAAATCTAGCCTATATTTAATCTCAAAATCTAGGCTATATTTTAAACTTTGATTTCTACAGTCAGTTAAAAATAGGCGCAACTAAATTGGTGAAAAGCACGAGGAACTGCAATTTGTAGATTACCTCTCTCCACAGCCAATCATTGAGAAGAACTGCTTTTGGTTATCCAATGGTCCATAGCCCACACTTCTATGCCTGCAGAGCGAGATGGCAAAGGGTTATGGAAAGCAGTATGCTATTCTAGGAGGCAAACCTTAGAATCTTTTCTAATCTGTTCAATTTTAAAGTTCAACAGACTGTACCAGGCTTCTTCATGGTTCAAAAAAAATGGCAACCAATCTCATTTTTCTTGCCTAAATTAGAATTCACATTCTAGCAATGGCTGAAGGGGGATGTCTTGCCAAGCTATTTGAAAACTATTAAACGCTAAGCCATCATCAAGAGCAATAGAACAGTAGATACACTGTCAAATGTTTGCAATCTTCAGTATTTAAGACAAATTGACATTGTGGTGCTAAGTATGGCCTGAATGCCATACAATGTGTAGTCTTGCCTTTCAATAATTCTTTCCTAATCAACATTTCTCCACTAAAAGAACTGATGACTTGTTGGAATGTGGTTTCTTGTATACTAGTCATCTCTCAGTACCTTTCACAGCTATCCATTACACTTGTATAAAGCATGACATTGTCTGTTGACATATTATTGAACTCAATTAACCATTTGTTGAAAGTCTGATCAGATCTTAATTCAATATCCATGCACTGGATAGCAATTATAAACCAAATTCCATTTGAATTCCTCGTTCCAAATCTAGATACATTGAGGGTAAATGTGGAATTACCGTGGCAAATTCCTGGTCTTTTAGTTCAATTGCTGAGACTTGTTCAACCATTAGGGTAATGACATGGATCTGACTATGAAGGAGTTAAATATTGCAATAGAGAGCCAGCTTTTTCTTCATTCTTGTTTAAAAATTTTGTCTGCACTCCACTGACATAAACATTTCTGTGGACAGCAATCTATTTGGGACTTGACATTACTGCACTGTTTTCAACAATTTATGACCATATTGTGTATCCTAGTGTCTCATAAACAATTTTTTGTGCTAACAAAGGTTAGTAACTACAAATAATGTCACATTCTGCTGTAACAGCATTGTTGTCAAAAGAATAAAAATAATTATCACCAACAGAATATGAACCTAAACCACCCCTGCTGTTATCTCAACGTTCCTAAGATTCCATGTTTTCTTGCAATAAACATGTGTAGTGGGGGTACTGTGTCTTAGTTAACATAGTTTATAAACAAGTTGCAATAGGCCTACTGAAATGAATTATCCTATGGGGTATTTATTACTTCCCTAAACCTATCCATCTCTCTCTCTCTCTCGACGTTAAGGTGGTCCTCTTTGAATAAACTACCGGTCACCTATCCTAATATTTCCTTAGACAATACAGTGCGGACCTGGAGGAACACAGCAGGTCAGACAGAATCAGTTCTGAAGCAGGGTCGCAACCCAAAACATTGACTTTCCTACTCCTCTGATGTTGCCTGACCTGCTGTGTTCCTCCAGCTCCATACCATGTTATCTCTGACTCCAGCATCTGCAGTTCTTGCTATCTCCTAATATTTCCTTATATGGCTGTTTGTCATATTTTCTTTCATAATGTTTCTGTGAACTTGGTCTTGGAATGCTTCATCACTTTATGGCTTTATAGATGCTATACAAATGCATGTGATTCTTGTTTTGATACCAAGGATAAATTATGGAACATCTAGAGGCAAATTAGGAAATATGTTATTCTGATTTAAGTTCACTTTTTGGATATTATATTGCAATAATAAAATATATATAATCTTTTGGTAGAACAGAGCTTGGGTACTGCTATAAAATACATTTTGTTAAAGCTTTTTGCCCTTTAGTCTTCAGGATATTTTGCAAGAATGCCAATTTAAGGGCAAAACCAACATTTATACTGCATGAGAGGAAAGTTCCGATTGGTTGGCAAGCAGATACAGTGTGTGGTAATGGTGTTGTCATGGAGAATGAATCTATTATTGCTGATTGAAAGTGAACACTCAGACCTTAAATTTTCAGGCAGCTTGCTCTGATGGTTAAGATGTTGAAATAAACGAACGAGTGGCAATGTATCCTGTTGAGTTAAAGCAGGTTAAGAAAAACAACCTTTCAACTTTTCCAACTCTAAATTCTCTTTATACCCTTGTTCAGGGTGAACCTGGGTGTACTTGCAACAGGATCCTATTGCCCTATAAAGGTTCCACTGAATGCAAAACACACAATAGTATCATGAGTTATTTCTCTAAAGCATGAAAAAGAATGATCGATCCCCTTCCCATATTATTTGTCTTCCAGCTCATTAGGCATTAGAAATTACTGGTAAAACTCAGCAGGTCTGGCATCATCTGTGGAGAGAAAGCAGAGTTAATGTTTCGAGTCTGGTTTCAACAGATTTCTTATAAACAGAAACCAGACTCAAAACATTAACTCTGCTTTCTCCCCACAGATTCTGCCAGACCTGCTAAGTTTTACCAGCAACTTCTGCTTTTGTTTCATATCTCCAGCACCCGTGGGTCTTGGATTTATTTTAGCTGTTCATCAGCTTTCTAACATGCTGTTCAGAAAGAGCAATAATCTGAAAAGTAATGAGAACGGCTATGTGAATGAGCACTAAGCAACGGCTTTTGATATAAGCAGAGAAAGTTTTGTGACTGAAACTGGAGAAAGCTCTCTCTCTCTTCAGAGGGTGAAGCGAGTTAGAGAAAAATCTGAATATAGAGGACTCAGAAAGCTGCCTTGATCTACAACATCCCAAAGCAACCATGGTTTCAGGTTAATTCCTAACAGCTCAAGAACACCCTACTGACGCTGTATTGCACATTCTATTATCTTCCTTTTTGTACTGCATGCCATCCTTTTTTTTTTAAACTTTGTACTTGTGTTTGGGTGCGTGTTTGATGTCATGCCTTTAGTATTGTACTTACGATTACTAAATAATAACATTGCTCTTCTTTTGACTCAATAAAACCTTGTAATTGGTTGTGTGTTTCTGGTGAACCAGTTAACTATAGTTTAACTACAGCAAGGTAAAGTTGCTTGTTAAAAGAATCTAAAGTCATTGATGTGACCAACCTAGGACTTTGAAGAGGGAAACTGGTTTACACTCCTCTCATGGTCATCACACCTGATGCATCCTATTTCTGTGCAAAATAATCCTAATTTTTCTTAGAATCAAATGTATGACAAAATGAGCATTCAGAGCATTGTACTTGTTGATAATTGATCTAATACTTTGCCAATCAGATTATTAAAAGGAAACTGCATGATTTATCAATAAGATAAATTCATTAGAAACAATTCATTTGAAGAACCAAGGAAATGTGAAAATCACAAAACAACATTCACGGTAGCGTCGTAACTTCAAATAAAAACGTGAAGGTAAACATTACTACATGCAAAGCATAGTTACAGCTGTTAATATGGCAATATTACCACCAGAGCAAATAACCTGAATTGCCAAAAGAAATTTAGACCATCCTTTGAAAAAAAAAATCATTTTTCAATCCACTAGCAAGTTGCTCTATGAACACAATTAGGCTCAATTTTATGATCCAAAAGATTGCATTAGAATGATGATTCATCCAATAATATTATAATTAGAGCCTCATTGAATGGGATCTTCAAACAACGCACTCAATGCTTCACTGCAGACTGCTGTCTACAGCACATATGGAAGCATATGAATCTTCTGTAACTACTGGGGACTGCAGTTTAAATTGAAAAGCAGGCTATTATCTTCAGCGAGGAGCTGAAACAATTCCACAATTACTGGACAAGTCATGCAGAATCATCTTCGAGTTCTGGCTGCTTTAACCTTACCAGGTCTTGTTGCATGTACCTCTGGGATTTCTGCCTGGATGATCGAATCACAGAAAAACACGCCTACACTTAACACCAAAAGGTCTAAAGAAATGCAAATATGGATTGCAAATATCTCGGCAGAGCAATCAGCTTTCAAGGGCAGAGCTGAGCACAGCAGACATTAATTTACTGAACTTTGAAACAACTCCAGACTTTGGTATCCCTTCACCAAGTCCCCCTTTATTCACACAGGCATAGTATTTGACCCTGGTCTGGCTTCCTCAGAGCCAGCTCTAAGAGTGAACAGAAATTCTGACGCTCCTGTTTATACCTGTCCACCAGGGCACCCTGTTAACTTAGTCCAATCAGGGAACTCATATTCTGTGACGTCCACCTGGCTGACCTTATTACATTTCCTACATCCCTCCCCCTTTAAGTGCAGGGACGTAGGCCTGTTCTTTTTCTTGTAACCCCTCCTGGGGCATTTTCGCACTGGGTCCGGTTTCTCTGACTCAGCCTCGGACGCGGGCAGCATGTACCGGACTATAGCCCCTTGCATCCGGAGTCCCTCAGAACAAATTCATCCTCTTTGTCAGGTGGTAAAGATGTCGAGGCTGAAAATCCACCATGTCCATCTCAAGCTCTGAGGTTTCTTTGACGCTAGGTGGGTGTGGCGAACCCACAAGTTCTGACAGCCTTTCCGGTTGCTCTGAGGGGCCGAGTATGTTTTGCCCCTTCCCCCCATTTGCGAGTTTGCAGCTTTCATATGGTCCACAAGCTTGTTCAGGATTGCCTCACCTCCCCAAACCTTGTACATCAGAGGACCTGACTTCACGTTCACCATGTCTCATACCCATGCAGGACCATTCCCATGGTTACAGCACCAAACTCTGTGCCATGAAGTCAACTGTTTCTCTCATTTCAAGGATTCCTGTGTTTGGCATTGGCGTTGGTATTCCTCATGTTATTTCACCGATCCCCTCCCCCCACCACCCTGCACCCACGTCCAGGAAGATCAGGTTTAACCTGGTGCAGAGCCTTCTCCCCATTAGCAGCTCTGCTGGAGCTATCCCTGTAGTTGCATGACGGGTGGTCATATAATCAAACAGGAACAGGGACAGTATGGTATCAAGTGAAGCCGTAGGCTGTTTCTTGAAGCCTTCCTTCAAAGTCTGGACTGCTGTTTCTGCCAGACTATTGGAGGATGGATGGCATATGGAGCTGTCCTTATATGCCGAATGCCATTCGACTTTAGGGAATACTCAAATTCCCTGCTGGAAAATGACGGTCCATTGTCAGTGACCAACATGTCCAGGAGTCTGTGCATTGCAAAAGATGCTCACAGCTTTTCTATCATTATCTCCATGTTTGATGAATGAACTCTATGCATGCCCAACCACTTTCAGCGGGCATCCGCAATGACTCAGAATGTCAAGCCCATGACAGGGCTGGCATAGTCAACGTGTAACCAGTGTAGCCATTCCCACAATTATGAGGGAGCTGATGGCAGTAAATTTTGTCCTTGTTGGCACTTTGGGCGCTGCCCCATTAACACAGCTACGTCGGCATCCAATCCTGGCCACCAGACGTTACTTCTCACCAACATCTTCATTTTGAACACCCCTGGATGACCCTGGTAGAGCTCACCAAGTATCTGGCTGCAACCTTTCTTCAGGGCAATCACACTTGCTCCCCACAATAAAATGTCATTCTCTGTGGTTATCTGATCTTGTCGGGTCTAGAGCAGTTTCAATTCTGGTTGCGGGGTTTCTTTTGTTGCCCCCATCACCTCCAGCTGTTTTCGTTTTGCCAAGACTGGCTCTTTTTGTGTCCACAGTCAGTTATTGGCAGTGATGACTGGAAGGGTGTCCAGAAAGTTTAAAACCAGAACGGATTGTTCCGGGGGCAGCACTACTGATGGTCTATCTGCCAGCAGGAGATGGCTCAATGCATACACATTTGCTACTTGGCCTCCCAGATGGCATTTCCAGTTGTAATTGTATGCACTTAAAGTGAGAGCTCACCACTGAATTCTACCTGAAGCTCTGGGTGGTATGGCCTTGTCCTCTGAGTAGTCCCAGCAGGGGTTTGTGGTCTTTCACTGTTACAAATGTATGTCCTTAAAGGTATTGGTAGAGTTTTAGTACACCAAAGATGACTGCCAAACATTCCTTCACTATCTGGGTGCTTACAGATGCTGTATCAGCCAAAGTCTGGGAAACATACACTATTGGGTGCTTCTCTTCATTGAGGCATCTGTGACCCAACACTACCCCAATATCATACAGGAAGGCATTGCATGTCAATACCAGATCTCACTTGGGATCATAGTGTGCCAACACTTTGGAGATGATAGCTGTTTCTTCACTTCCCTAAAAGCTATTGCTTGGCTACTCAACAATTTCTAAGGTTGATCCTTCCTTAAGAGTTGATGCAAAGGTGCCAGGATGGAGGCCAGGTTATGTCAGAACTTTTCATAATAATTCAGCAATCCTAGGATGGGCCTGAGCTCCAGTACAGATGCGGGCACCGTTAACTGCCTTCCTTCATCTCCCAATGGGTGTAATCCAGTCTTCTCAACTGTGTAGCCCAAGTAGGTCAGTTGGGGTGCCCAGAACACACAACTGTTTCTTTCTAAGGCATACACGCACCTGGGAGAAACATGTAAGGACTATATGCAAGTTCTCTAAGTGCTCCTTATTGTTCTTTCCTGCTGGTAGCCCGCCATCCAGAAAAATGGCAATCTGGAGTAGACCTTGTAAAATGTTCTCCATCTCCTGTAGAAAAATGGCACAAGCCGACGATAAAATGGCAGTCTTGTATATTGGTACAAACCCTTATGGGTATGAACTGTAGCATAATCCTGGGAATCCTCACCTAACTTTAATTGCAGGTACTCATGACTCTTGTCCAGCTTCATGAAGGACAGCACCTCCCTGTCCCAACAGCTTTGCATATAAATCCTCTATGCGAGAGACTGGGTATTTATCCAGCTGCAAGAAGCGGCTTACTGTTTGCTTAAAATCTCCACAAAGGCAAACCAACCCATCAAGCTTCACAATTGGTACAACTGGTGCTGCCCATTCTGCAAACTGCATTGGTTTGATGATTCCTTCACTTTCCACCCTCCTGATTCCTGCCTCTACTTTTGCCTGTAAAGTAAATGGCACTGGGCAGGCCTTGCAGAACCATGGAATTGCTTCCTGCTCAACATGCAAGGTGGCCTTGGCTCCTTTTGTAGTCCCGAGACCTTCCTGAAAAACCTCAGGGTTTTTAATTAGGACTTCACTCAGACAGCCATTTTTTAATCAAAAAACATTGAGCCAATCTAGGTGGTTCTTTTTTAACCAATATCACCCTTACTATAATCAATGGTAAGTGAACCAGCCCGTTCTCATACAAGGCCAGAACTGAAGCTGTCCCCTTAGTCTATAAAGGTTCCCTGGTACAGGTTCTCAGTCTAGCAGAGGTCTTACAAAAATATAAGGTTGGAGTTCAGAGTGAATTTTGTTCAAGACAGATTTTACAGTTACTGATACAGCTGTGCTGGTATCAACCTCCGTTAGAACCGGGTGACCATTTAACCAGACAGGTTATTTTGATTGGTTCTGATTTGGATATTGCGCAGCAATTAAACTGTTCCAAACCGATGCAGGTGGACTTTCCAGGGTGTGCACTGTCCTGGATACCAGCCAATGAGTTCTCCTACTCAATCCAGGCCTAGTAAGACTCGTTTGCTGTCTCAATCTACATACCGGCAGCAACTACAATGGCTCGCAGGTTTGGATCCTTAAGGAAATTCTAACCATTTGGCTGAGGCTTGGCTTTGTTTTGGGGTTTTGCTGTGAGCTGACCTACAGTCCCTCTGTTTAGGATATGTCCTGAGTGAGAATATGCAATTGCCTTCTCTTAAATGGTGCCTACCAAGCTCAATCAGCCTGGCGAGGGTGTCCACTTCCACCAGCATTATCTGTAACTCTCATATTCCACTTGTCATATTTCCCAATGATAAAGCCAATTGTAGTGCCAGTTTGCACTCCAGTAGGGCTTCAGTCAGTAGGCACTTTTGCGCGGTTACATCATTAATCTCACATACCAAACGGTCTCTCAGTATCTCATTATGGGTTAAACAAATGTCACATGCCTCTGCCAATCATCTTAACCTTGTTTAAAATCCTGACACAGATTCCCCTGGCTCTCAAACTGCTGACTAAAACTGATAGCATCTCAGAATTAGAGGAGGCTTGGGGTTGTAATGTTCCTTAACTATATCTGTCAACTCTTGAAAGGTTTTAGCATCTGGTGCCTCAGGAAACATTAGGCTCCTAAAAACTGAAAAAGCTGTAAGTCCACAACCTGTCAGGAGAATTACTCATTGCTTTTCATCTGCCACAAAGTCATTTGCCTGGGAAAAAATAAAACACATTCTTTCCACATACTGGGTCCAGCCTTCGACAGTAGGACTGAATGAGTCAAGTTTCCAAAATAACAGCACAATGCCAGAAATGCTTCCCCTAACTCAAAGACGACTGTTGTGAGTGAATTTCTTCAAGTACGTTTTTTTCTCTCGTCACCACTAAATAACTCCAGAGATGCTGGTAACCGGTCACCAAGTCACATGCACAGTACTTCATACAGGTCCGGCTTCCACAGAGACACTGTTCAAAATGAACAAAACCTCTGACACTCCTGTTTATATCTGCCAGCCTGGGCTCCCTGATTGGACCAGGTTAACAGCCCCAATCAGGGAACTCATTACAAACTTAAATAGAAATTTGTAAAGAGTTGCTGATATGATAGGAACAATGCAAAAAGCTTTAAATACACAAAAGAAACTTTTCAGTATTAAGAAAGAAAGAAAGTAAAAGTACACAATTGATCGAAAACCCTACTGGCACTTTTGCGAGAATGTCCTCTGAAAAACAATAGCATCCAGGTTAGAAAATCCATTTGAGCTTAGAACAATAAAACAATTTCATCAGCAACCAGCCCATGATCTGATTTTCTTCAGTTAACTCAAGTCCTCAAGAAATTCCCAACAACAGTATTTTAATTATTCTGGTTGATAATCTGACTCAGCCAGACCTATACTAAACTGCCACAGCTGAAATGAAGCTAAACTGATAACATGAATCAAGGCAGTAAAACTGGGAGTCATAAAAAGGGAGAGACAGAGACACTCAAAGAGATAGCCATCATTAGGCTTGCAATGAGAAAACAACAAAAGCTGCATATAATGGAAATGCACCGGTAGTCAGTTCTGGAAAGAACAAAGAGCAGGAATTCATTTAGGAAGTCATAGATTCAGCATTATCACAACAATAGAGGTGGTGTTGCAGGCGCAGGAATAGAAGAATTGTTTTTACACAAATTTAATAGAATATGGAATATTCTGCAACATAGCTTCTGCAGCTTTCTTGAACAAAGCAAACAGAATAGGTCATGTAGAAAATGTTGAAAAATAATGTTACAGTGCTTCATCCAAGAAAGCTTTTACAGTGCTAAGACTGCAGCACATAACTAGGCGCTTTATACTTTGCTAAACCAGAATGTACTATATGCCAATGCTGGATACCTGAAATGCAAATGATTCCATTCTTGAACACACACACACTGTTTGTTGAGTGCAAGCTTCAGACAAAGACCACGTACTATTAAAAAGAACTTGGTTGATTAAACAGAATTCATTTTTTGGGCTCTTTCAAGTTTTTCTTATTTCAGACGAACAGTTAGAGAAACTGGGTTGATAAGTATTTCAGATAACAAGGGGTAGAGCTGGATGAACACAGCAGGCCAAGCAGCATCAGAGGAGCAGGAAAGCTGGTGTTTCGGGCCTAGACTCTTCTTCATCTAGGCCCGAAACGTCAGCTTTCCTGCTCCTCTGATGCTGCTTGGCCTGCTGTATTCATCTAGCTCTACACCTTGTTATCTAAGATTCTCCAGCATCTGCAGTTCCTACTATCTCTGATAAGTATTTCACCTTTCGAGTTTCATTGATTAAAGAAGCACAATTATCCCATGGGAAATCTAATTCACTTCCAAGAACATGTAATAAAATTTAAAATGAAAATAAATGTGTATCTGTGCGAGAAAAACAGAGAGAACTTCAAAAGAAATTGTATACATTATGTTCCTACTTCCATGTTCAGTTTATGTGAACTGTAATGACTTAGGTTCGACTTCTTAATTACTTAAGAGCATATGATTTCCTGAATTTTCCAGTTTGCAGAACTGTTAACTGTTTACCTGTTATCCTGCCCACTCTTCTTTGATTTGTTGTACAAGGAGGCTTGTTCACCTCTTCTAATTCTGTTCAAGAATCTCAGTACAAACATGTTCTTTTCACAAATGCTGGAGAACCTCTGTGTGTTTCCAATGCATTCCTTCACCCATTCTTCCCCCTCAGCCTCCTACACAACTAACCATGCATGTCCCATACGCTGCCTCTTTAGTCCTTTGGTACACCTCAACACCTTCCTCCAGAAGCACCAGCATTAACAACCATGCCACTCATCATCAACTCACTTGTTTCCTTCCTCTTCCTCATTACAGGAAAAGGCAGGATAAGGTTGGGCATCCAACATCTGTGTCCTCACCACCTATGAGGTGAGAATCCTGGCCCTTGCAGCAGAAGATGGAGACTGCTCCCACAGACAGGCAGAAGCATCCACCTTCTACCAAATGAGTAAGTACTACTCTGCACATGCCTCTACAGCTCTTCCATTAGCCCTGCTGTCACGCTCAATCATTTCACACCATTTCTTACTTCAGGCCGTGAAGCTTTCTCTTGAGTCTTGTAGGTTCTGAGGACATCTGTGGGGAAGCAGATGATTATACAGAAACCACTCTTCTGGACCTCTGAGGGCAAGAGTACCAGGGCCTGAGAGACATCATTGGCAAGGCTGCCTCCTGCACCCCTCACCAACTCAGATACTGACACCTTGGTGAGAACCATAGGCACAGCCATTGTGGGAGCACGAGCCAGTGAGTGACTCAGAGTTCTGCAGTTAGCCAAGGAAGAAACTCCCCAGCCCACTGGCACTCGGAGGACTGTCAGAGACTCGGCAACTGCTCAGCCCCAGGCTGGTGAGGGCCTGTGGATTGAGCAATCAGTGACTTCATTTAAATTCCCAGGGAGGAGCAGGAGCAGCAGAAAGGTACCTGGGAGGCAACGACCCTCCTTGACCTGAAGCTGCAGCAGTACAGCGTGTCATGTGACTGACTGTCTTGCTGTCTCCATGGACAGGTTGGCATGCTGCCACGGTGAGCCAGCTCCAGCACTCTTGGTTTCTACTGGACAGACATACACACTTCCATTCCATCTTCCAAGCCACTGATCCCCAAGACCAATGGTATAGCAGCACTGGGATGGGGAACCTTGATCTCAATGCAGATGCCCCTTCCTCATAAGACAGGGTAATGTCAGGAGGGGGAACCATCCACAGGCCCCTCAGCGCTTTCAGGACACTAGAGAGGAGACCTTTCACCTCCACACTGCCTGACCGTCTCCGACCCCTCAACATTTCAACTGAGCAGGGTCAGCTTGCCTCTGGCACAAAGACCCTCAGCATGTCTGACCCACGCAGATACAAGTGCCATCAGGGTCACCCTGTCACAACTCCAGGGCTCCACATCACAAGAGACTCCCACCATCCCAGCTGCAGAACCAGGGTGTGCACTAAGGCTCAATGGGAGGGAAAGAAGTAAGAAAACCTATTGAAGGTATATTGCAGAACACAGGTGAAGCTGGCTACTTTTGTAATCCTAAACCCTGACTGGTGCCCATATACCTCACCATCTGCATCTGCCCTATCCCTGCATTTTCCAGTACAGAGCCAACAAACTGACTGTGGCCCACTCCCTGGATGGCAGGGGCATGGGCCCTCTCAGTGAGATCCCTGAACTTTGGACACCTGAACATGGCCAATACTGATATGGGATGCTGTCCTTAACTTACTGTGCCAGGAGCCCCCATTACTCATGAGTATCTCCATGGGCTTCACTGGGGACTACTCCCCTTTGAGGTTCATACCTGGCTGCCTCCTTATGCACATGCAGTCTACTGGTCCCGTGTGCTGGGTCCACTGTTACTTGTCATTTATACAAATGATTTGGATGTGAATGTAGGAGGCGCGATTAGTAAGTTTACGATGACACTAAGACGGGTGGTATAGTGGACAGTGAAAAAGACTAATGGGAATGCAGCGAGATTTTTGATCTGCTGGGATCTAGTGTACTGAGGAATGACAGATGGAGATTAATTTAAATAAATGCAAGGTATTACATTCTGGTAACACAAACCAGGGCAGGTCTTACATAGTCAATTATAAGGCCTAGAGAGTGTTTCAGAACAAAGAGATTGAGGGGTACAGATTCACAGCTCCTTGAAGATGGAGTCACAGATAGACAGGGCGGTTAAGAACACTTTCAGCAGGCTAACATTCATGAGTAGGAGCATCAAGTTTAGGAGTTGGGACATTTTGTTGCAGTCGTACAAGACATTGGTAAGGCCACATTTGGAGTATTGCATGCAGTTCTGGTCGCCCTATTATAGAAAGGATATTATTAAATTAGAAAGAGTGTAGAAAAGAATTACTAAGATGCTACCTGGACTGGAAGGTTTGAGTTATAAGGAGAGGCTGGGACTTACTCCCTGGAGCACAGGAGACAAAGGGGTAACCTTACAGAAGATCATGAGAGGCACAGATAAGGTAGATAGCTGACAGCTTTTCCCTACAGTAAGGGAGTGTAAAACTAGACAACATAGGTTTAAAATGAGTGGGGAGAGATACAAAAGGGTCCAGAGGGGGAATTTTTTCACACAGAGGGTGGTGAGTGTCTAGAATGGGCTGCCAGAGGTAGTAGTGAGAGCAAGTATAATTTTGTCATTTATTGAGGCTTGTGAATCATGTATTTTTCAACTGCATATACCCAGTTGAATTATGTTCTATTTATAGAAATGAAAATCTGTCCATAAAGTGCAGGCATTCCGGACAATCCAGACTAAAAGTCAAAGTTCCCATTGATTCGCCCTTCACCAAGAAACCAAAAGGAAGTCTTATGCTGTGTCCCAATTCCTAGCGGTTTTCTTTCAATGTATTACATTAACTAAAAAGCGTTTTCAAGCATTCTGACGATTTGAAAAGCACTATAGAAATGGAAGTTATTTTCTTTCCTCTTTTTATTATTCCTTGTTTCTTGTTTCTTCATTCTAAAAAGCAGCAACTTGCATCTGAAGTACATGATAAAAATTATCCTGGACAAGAAAAAGTTGAGCTTTTTCCCCATAATCATCATCCATGATGCTCCTATCATTGACATCCTGGGAATTATTACTTACAAAAAGTTCAAGTAGACAATGTGGCTACAAAAGTAGAGCAGAATACAAGTACTCTGTGATAAATGATTCACCTCAAAATATATATAGAGCATTTATAAGGTTCAGTTCAAGTCAGCATGTGGTGGAGTACTCACCGGCTGCAAAAATTGAATCAGCTTTGACAACATTCAAGAAGTTTCACATTATCCAGGAATGAGCAGTTCTCCTTTTTGGTGTCAGTGATACTACAGTACCATATGCAGAGGGTTTACTGCAAGTTAATTCAACGGTATTGACATCTTGTCCCGATTGTACTTCCCCTGCCCCCTTTGAATTTGATCACAAAGAAAGGCAAATCACAGTCTAAGGATACAGGTTAGCTATTTAGGACTGAGATGAGGAAAAATTTCTTCACCCAGATAGCGATGAGCCTGTAGAATTCTTTACCACAAAAAGATATGGAGACCAAAACACTGAATGTTTTCAAGGAAGAGTTAGATACAGTTCTAAGGGCTAATGGGATCAAAGGTATAGGACTAAAGTGGGAACAGGGACCTGAGTTAGATGATCAACCATAACCATTGAATGGTGGAGCAGGCTTGAAGGGCCAAATGGCCTACTCCTGCTCCTATTTTTTATGTTTCTATATTAAAAGCAGCGATGTTTCAGAAATACCCTGAACTTCTCACATAACACCAGTGTGAGAATACTGTCATTCGTTGCAGCAGCTCAAAAAGTCCCATCATTGCCTTTGCTGCGTACTATGGGAGGGGTAAAAATGTGACAATGCCACCAGTACCCAAATTCCAAGAACAATTGAAAAGAATGTGCTTTATTCTACATTTATTCTAGATTTTCCTTGGTGGATTATCAAACTTGTTAACCGGCAATTGCCAAAGACAACGCTACAGACTTGCTTTATTTGAAATTCTTGTCTTATGTTGGTCATACATCATCAGGGTAAATTATTAGCATGCTCACTTCTACTGCAGGCTGGCTTTCACTGCAGCAATGAGGTTCCATAAGGCCTGCTGTCAACTTCCACCTTTGATTCAATTTTATACATTGCATGTCAGTAGCATTGTCTTGTGCAACCATCTGTGGATTTTCATATTCTCAGTAACATTCTACCATTGCTCAGTCATTTCTTTCTACCTCACCTAAAACCCTCTGCCTTTTCCTACCATGAAGAAAAGAGAATCCAACCAGCTCCCCAAAACATATAATGGCATTTGCCTCACTGAATCCCCCACTATCAATATCATTGGGTTGAGCATTGATAAGAAAATGAACAGCCTAATAACTACTATGGCTACAAGAGCAAGTCGGAAGCTAGGAATCCGACATGGAGTAACTCTCCATAGCTGTCCACCATCTACAAGGCACAAGTTAGGAGTGTAATGGAATACTTCTTGCTTGCCAAGCTAAGTGCAGCTCTAACAACACTGAAGAAAATGATCCAGGGCAAAGCAGCCTGCTTCCAACACAGGTGAACTGTGCCAGCAATGTAAACCAACAATAAAATGTACTGCAACAATTCAGCAAGGCTCCTTCCAAACCCAAGACAACTCACCACATGTGGCACCTACATCCAGTGAATGAATATTTCAAAAAAACAGACCTACTTCTTTATTTAAAGTGTGACAGAGGATTAGCTGCTTAATGCGAGAATCTGTGGGTAGAATTTTCTGCCCCTTTGAGTTGCGTGTGTAATGCCGAGAAGCTCGCGCACATACAGGGAAAATGAAAAATTTGTCATCTCAAGGTTGAGGAAAAAATTCTTGAGTTTCTCTTTAAATTTTGGAATTTTGCAATTGAGTGTAGTCTCCCTTACTTCTGTTCCATCACAGCATCACCAGAGATGCCGTTATCTGTAACCAGAGCACTGTTAAGACTCTACCTGAGATTCTGAGAGTCCGGAGTCACATGTTGGCCATAAGAGCATAAGAAATGGTAACCAGGGTAGGCCAATCAGCCCCTCAAGACTGCTAAACTTGGCAGAACAAGACTTGACATGGGTCACAATCTTTCTGATGAAGGGTCTAGGCCCGAAACATCAAGCTTTCCTGCTCCTATGATGCTGCTTGGCTGCTGTGTTCATCCAGCTCCACACCTTGTTATCTCTTATAAAGGGACAAATATGCTGCTTTCTGGCACTGGATTTTGTCAATGTCACACAGCTGCTTGTCTAGCAAAATAACTGCCCATGCTTCAACCAAATGGCAAAGCTTGAAAGTCAAAAGGGGAGCAGACCTCAGTTGGGCCACAGTCAGTCAGCCAAGGGCTAGCACACTAGCACACTATAGGGTGCTAAAGATAAACAGTCAGGCACATGGGCCAGCAAAGTCCAGGGATTCATGTTTTTGAAGATCAAATACTGGACCATTTTCAGTCCTGCAGTTGAAGCGAAGCCTCTCCAGGCATTATGGATATGTCAGTACGTTATTGGAGAGAAATCGATCTGGGGCCTGGGCCATTCTGAGTCAGGGCTGGCCTGCCAAGTCAGTCCAGGGATTAGGACACAGTCTGTCCTGGGTGTTTATGTGTTAATGGTCAGGAGGCTTAACAGGGGCAGTCCACGTAGTACTCAGGTTAGGCCTTATTGGGTGAGGCAATGGCCTAGTGGTACTATCGCTGGACTATCATTAATCCAGACACCCAGGTAATGCCCTGGGAACCTGGGTGTGAATCCTGCCACAGTTGATGGTGGAATTTGAATTCAATTAAAATCTGGAATTAAGAGTCCAGTCTAGGGCAGCACGGTGGCTCAGTGATTAGCACTGCCACCTCACAGCGCCAGGGACCTGGGTTCAATTCCAGCCTCGGGTGACTGTCTGTGTAGAGTGTGCACATTCTCCCTGTGCCTGCGTGGGTTTCATCCGGGTGCTCTTGTTTCCTTCCACAGTCCAGAGATTTGAGGTGAGGTGGATTGGCAATTCTAAAATTGCCCTGCAGTGTCCATGGATGTGCAGTTTAGATGGATTAGCCATGATAAATGTTGGGTTACAGGATAGCATGAGGGGCTGGGTCTGGATGAGATGCTCTTCAGAGGGTCGTTGCAGACTTGATGGACTGAATGATTCTATGATGGCCATTGCCGATTGTCAGAAAAACCAACCTGATTCACTAATGCCCCTCAGGGAAGGAAACTGCAATCCTTACCTGGTCTGGCCTACAAGTGACTCCAGACCCACAGCAATGTGGTTAACTCTTAATTGCTCTATGGGCAATTAGGGATGGACAATAAATGCTGGCCTAGCCAATAACGCTCTCATCCCATGCATGAATTTTTTAAAAGAAGGACTGGGTCAATGAAGGAATGATTGTTTGAAAAGGGGAAATTCGAGATAGAAGGGTGAAATCTCAAACAGAATAGAAGGAAGCAGGGAGCTCTCAGTGGTGCAGGAGGGAGTTCATAAGTTACTAACACTCTAACCTTTACATGAGCAAATTGTATAGGCAACAAGGGCAGCAATTCACAATGCCATAGGTCCTGGGGTAAACTCTAGATATTAACAGTTGGATAAAGGGGCTGAATGGAAATACAGTGGCAGCTGAAAGCTCTTGGGGGCACAGGGACAGCAATACAAAACAGAGTATGGAAGCGGCTGGGGAATCGTTCAGTGTCTCGGGTGGACCTGCAAGTCACTCACAGGGACATGAAGTTGAAACTTTGCCATCATTGACCCAAAATCATCTGAGCAATAATGATATAAAATAGCTGCTATGACATGCAGAATTGGTGGAATAAGTCCTTTTTGCCTCCCCTTTCCTTTTAAATTCACTTGTGGGACATGGGTGTCACTGGCTGGACAGCATTTGATTCCCTTCAGAAGGTGGTGGTGAGCTGCCTTCTCGAACCGCTGCAATCCACATATTGGAGGCTGACCCACAAATGCCATTAGGGAGGGAATTCCAGGATTTTGACCCAGTGAAAGTGAAGGAGCAGCAAAATATTTCCAAGTCAGGATAGTGAGTGACTTGGAGGGGAACTTGCAGGTAGTGACATTCCCATATATCTCCTACCCTTGTTTTTCTAGATGGAAGTGGTCACGGGTTTGGAAGGTGCTGTGTGAGGATCTTAGGTGAATTTCTGTAGTGCATCTTGTAGATAGTACACACTGCTGCTACTGAGTGTCAGTGGTGGAGGGGGTGGATGCTTGTAGATGTGGTACCAATCAAGTGGGCTGCTTTGTTTTAGATGATGTCAAGCGTCTTGAGTGTTGTTGGAGTTGCCTTCATCCAGGCAAGTGGGGAGTATTCCAACACACACCTGACTTGTGCCTTGTAGATGGAGAACAGGCTTCAGAAAGCAAGGAGGGGAGTTACTCACAGTCCTCCTAGCTTCCGACCTGCTCTTGTAGAAACTGCATTTATGCGGTGAATCCAGTTGAGTCTCTGATCAATGATAACTCACAGGATGTTGATAATGGGGGATTTGGTGATGGTAACTCCATTGAATGCCAAGGGGCAGTGGATAGATTGTCTCTTATTTGTGATGGTCATGGCCTGGCATTTGTGTGGCGTGAACGTTACTTGCCGCTTGTCAGCCCAAGCTTGGAAATTAAAAACCGAAAGAACTGCGGATGCTGTAAATCCGGAACAAAAACAAAGAAAACCTCACCCTTCTGAGGAAGAGTCACCATAGCCAAAACGTTAACTTTGTTTTTTTCCTTCACAGATGCTGCCAGACCCACTGAGCTTTTCCAGCAACTTTGTTTTTGCTCCAGGCTTGGAAATTGTCCAGATCTTGTTGTATTTGAACATGGACTGCTTCAGTATCTGAGGAGTCGTGAATGGTGCTGAACATTGTGCAATAATTGGTGAACACCCCCACTTCTGAGCTTAGGACAGAGGGAAGGTCATTGATGAAGCAGCTGAAGATGGTTGAGCCTAAGACTCTACCCTGAAGAACTCCTGCAGAGGTGTCCTGGAGCTGAGGTGAATGGCCTCCAACAACCATGACCATCTTGCTATGTGTCAGGTATGACGCCAGCCAATGGAGAGTTTGAAAGGAGCCCTGATACCCACTGATTCCAGTTTTGACAAGACTCCTTGATGCCACACTTGGTTGAATGCAGCCTTGATATCAATGTCTCTCACCTCACTTCAGGAGTTCAGCTCTTTTGTCCTCCTTCTCCTCCAGTGAGTTAATTGTCCACCAGCATTCACGACGGGATATTGCAGAATTGTAGAGCTTGGATCCAACCCATTGGTTGTGGGATCGCTTAGCTCTGTCTATGACTTACTACTTATGCCACATGGAATGCAAGTAGATCAGTTTGGTAGCTTTTCCAGGTTGATACCTCATTTTTATGTACGTCTTGTGCTGCTCCTGGCATGCCCTCCTGCACTCTCCATTGAAACAGGGTGATCTCTGACTCGATGGTTGTGGTTGTGTGGGGGATATGAGGTTGCAGATTGTGCTAGAGTACAATCTTGTTGCTGTTGGTGGCCCCACAGTACCTTATGGATGCCCCATCTTAAGTTTCTAGATCGGTTCAAAGTCTGTCCTATTTAGCAGAAGAAAATTGGGGCAGAATAAAGCTGTTTGAATGCAAGGTATTCCAAGGGGCAATTGAATTAATCATGCATCTACTGAGTCAGTAATGCTACCCATTTAATATCAAATTATACTTCATCACATTATTTGATATCTAATTTAATAGCTTCACTTAGGCTTGGCATTTCTAAAATGCATTCCATAACTATCCTTGGAAGACAATGTCTTGGAGCTGCTACATTGGAATATTGAACTGTAAGAAAGCAAATACGGGATTTGTTATGTTCTTTGGGAGGTCACCCACAGATATTTACATACTGGGAGCTGCCATAGTGCATACATACCAGAGGGCTCATACCAGAGGTTCCTACATCTTTCCAAAGGTCCTTGGAACACACAGGGATGGCTGCTGGGAATCAAGGACCACCTCCTCCAAACATGGTTCATAGCACCTTTGCAAAACCCTCAAACTGACATGGAATGAAGGCACAAATGTTGCCGATGCTTCCACTGCTGCCATTTTGGAATAGATGCAGCCTCTTCAAAATGAGATTTTGATGCTTGGACCACTCAAGTAGGCCCTTACAGTATAGTCCAGAAAGTGTGCTGTATCTCTGAAGCATGCTGTATTCTTCAAATTTACTTTGATTAATTAAATGGCCCCATGGTCAGTGTGCTCCCTTGAGAAGTTGACAGTGCTGTTGCAAGACCACAATGCATGTAATAATGCGAGCTGTAGTCTGACAGCTTTGGCAAGATGAATGTGCAGTGGTCGCCCTGAGAGTGTCAGGTAGCAGACAGAAGATGGTGGCAATTGCCTTGTTGGGTGCATATCATTCACCTTGGCTCTATGCTGCTGTGCATTCTGTTTTACCCTGGACACAGCACTGATATGGGCCTGTGAGTTCAGGTTGGCAGGATCTAGTGATGTACCTTCCTTTGCCAGTCCACAGCAAAAAGCACTGCCCTCCTCTACTGACCGTTCTGTCTACCTGCACCTCCAAGTCCCCATTAGTGAAGCGGCGAGCTAAGTTTCCCTTTCAGGGCAATGCTCTATCTGATAATGGCAAGGCACGACTGTGTGAGGGGAAAGATCCTGGCTTGAAAAATCTGAAGTGGTATGCAGTGGCGTAAACACCAGAAAGTCCCAGCAGCAGCGTGAGCACATTCATCTCTCCTGCTGCTCAATTCCAGAAGACAGTCATGAATAGAGCCTGAATGTAGAATGAATGAGCAAAGAGAAGAATGAATGACAAAAGTCACTGCAGATCATGGTAAACCAGGTGCCATGAATCTTGATTGACAAAACCCCGAACAATATGGGAACATTCAGCCTTTTTTATAGCATTTCCACTATGATATGGAAAATCTCTTCTAATGTCAAGTTCTCCTTGAGATGTTTTAATTTTATTCTCATTTCCTTTCCTACCGCATTTACCAGCCAAGCTAAATAACTGGTTTGGAACTCTGTTATCCGGTAATTGAGTCTTAAGAAGGGTCTGGGCCCGAAAAGTCAGCTTTCCTGCTCCTCTGATGCTGCTTGGCCTACTGTGTTCATCCAGCTCTACACCTTGTTATCTCTGAGTCTTATCTTGATGTTTCTCTCACAAATACAAGTGATGCAGCAGTCATGGATGAATTTTGCTCCATTATGGTCATCCCTATGGGAAAGCATCTGTTGTCCATCTCATGCCTTTCCTATGGTATGTGTTGGATTGAAAACTTAGTGCCTGTAAAATTTACAGCCACAAACGATGCTGTATTGAAGCATATTGTAGACATGCAGATATCAATCACTTAGGCTATAAAACTCAAGTCATTCTACAAAAGTGGGTTGGATGCATAGTTAGACCAGCCAAGGTTTCACATAGTATTCACAATCACAGTAATACCGTCAGTCTGAAGCTGTAGCTGAAGCAGTGATATTATCCCAGAGGACAGGATTAGAATACAGAAAAGCAAGCCAACTCAGGCTGGAAAACCCAGTTTATGCATTTACATTATAAAAGTTAGAACTGTACAGTAATATTTAAGTATGACACAGGGGTGCTGGTACATAAAAGAATGTTCTGTCTTGGATTATATGATATTTCTATTCACATGGACATGACTGAAGAACATCACAGACTCACAACTAATAAAAGATGCAGATCCCCACCGGCAAATTCCATAGACTCTGATCAGTGTAAAACAGAAGTGCTTACTGAGTATATGTTCAAGTTTAGCAAAGCTAGGATTGCCCTTTCAAATTAGCCAGCCTCTCTACCATTCCGCACACAGTAATCATTATGTTATCATAAAGACTTTGGAAATATTTGGCTCATATAACATATATACATGTGGAGATGGATGGCAGAGGATAAAATTAACATATAAAACACATTAAATCGAAAAGCTACTTCAAAAGGAAAAAAAAGTGTTGTGTTAATCCATTAGACTAGCACTGAACGCAAGTGTAACTGTAATCTTGTTAAGGCACTGAATCAAATTGAAAATGCGTGGGATTGCTTGCAACATTATTTTAACTGTCAGTAAAATAACCACTGTTCTTCCCAGTGAGCCCATAGAGGATGTCTCAAAGCACTTGACCTTACTTAATAAGATGCTATTCGAGCTCCATTTCTCGCTTTTAATATCTATTTATGAAAGTAATTTTTCACAATCAAAAAGGTTTCTGGCAGACACGGCATGGTTTGACACAGTTTTACTTTTTTCCCCTATATTTAAAAGAGCAGTAAAGGTTATTTTACATAATGTGACCGAACAAAGACTGAATTTAGGAGTGATAGAGGTGATGAGAAAGTGAAATAATTGGGTGAATTAGCCCTGGAGAGATATTCATCCCCTTCTCCCCAGCTGAGCAATTAAGTACGAGGTGAGAAGGTCCACTGCAGACTTTCTGAACTCACCAGCAAGTCAGGCCCATAAGTGGCCAACTCACCATTGCGCTGATTACCTGACTTACCAACAGGAAAGAAATAGGAAACCGGCCAACTGGGTTGGATGAAGATGGGGGATCCATTTTCCCCATCTGGCGGCAATAAGCCACGGATGGTGTACAAAGGGGTACTAAACACATCCTGCCCTTACCTTGGATTCCCCATGAACTCCCTTTTCCTGATCCTCACCCCACAGGAAGCAAAAGAAAATCACGTACCTTCCTGTTGTTGGATCTCCTGAAAAGCAGGCGTTGATTGACAATCTTCTGGCAAGGCAGGACTCTACAGGTGAAGCCACAATAGGTCAGGAAGCTTTCTGGTCAGCTCTTAAAACTGATTTGCAAGTGAGGCAGTGAGTTCTTTGAGTGGTGAGGGTGACAGTCAGTCATCATTAAACATCCCATCCCCACAGCTAGAATGAAAGTTCGAGAATCACAGCCGAGATCCTTATAAGTTAAAGGCTTGAATCTCTTTTATTGCTGCAACTCAAAGTGTAGGCTGAAATTTAAAACCAACCTTGATCATAATACAAAGAATTTGAAATTAATCTGAAATTAAAATCATAACGGTGAATTTTATTCATATTTTTAAGAAATGTAAGAACTTAGAACTTTGGAGAGAAACATGTCTTTCAGTGAAAAATGGGAAAATACTTTCTTCCCACAATTCAGAATCATTAATGAAATCTCATTCTGAAAAAAGTACTGGTCTCTAAACTGCAACGTGCTCCAATTTAAATTGCAGTTCTCAGTTATGAACAATAATAGATTTTCTCCACATTTTGTGAAGAGGTACATTGAGCCTTGTACATTTATTGCTTAAAAGCTGCAGTTACCGCCTTAACACATTATGACACTCTGTCTTTCCAACTTTGCACTTTCTAATTAAGGAGAGCACTTCCAATGGAACAATTTGATTTAAAGCATTCAAGCTGTCAATCATTGGTTTGGACGAAACGTTCAACAGTCAATCAGATTATTCCATTTACAAAAGCTAGGCACTAAATTCCTTGAGGTTGTTGACATGCTCGCTGAGCTGGCTTGCTCTCGTTCAGATGTTTCGCCATCATGTTAGGTGACATCATCAGTGGAGCCCTCAATGAAGCGTTGTCATTCTACTCCGCTTGGAATTTATACGTTTGATCCGTTATGGTGAGTATTGTCATTTCCGGTTTTGATCTGTATGGGTTTGTATGTGGGGTCCAATTCTATATGTTTGTTGATTGCATTGCGGGTACAATGCAGGCCAAAACCGGAAATGATATTACTCACCATAACGGACCGGACAGTATAAATTCCAAAGGGAATAGAACAGCATCTTTTGTTTTGTTTTTGTTCCTGATCTACAGCATCCGCAGTTCTTTCAGTTTTTAATAGAATAGCATCACTTCATCAGAGGCTCCACTGATGATGTCACCTAGCATGGTGACGAAACATCTGAACGAGAACAAGCCAGTTCGGCGAGCAAATCAACAACCTCGCCCACAACCCGAGCTACAGGTCTTTGCCAAAACTTTAAACTAAATTCCTTTTGATATACATTAACAAAAAGGCCCACAGCAGGATCATGACCCGTCTTGATCATTGCCAGTTGATTAAGCTTAAGAAAATTGCTGTATTCTGGACTAACTTATGTGTTTGGTAATCAATGATTTTAACAATCCATTAGTTCCTCAGCTGAAGACTAACTTCCTGTTGCAGTATAATTGCATCAGTGCCAACGATACTTAAGTACTTTGCCTGTGTGCTTACTCCTCTTGTAGAAACCAGTCAGTGCGTGTTAATGGCCTACTTGACCAAGGGAAAAGCACTGTAACCAAACTCTGACAACTTCACAGGTACCTTCTAACAAAAACCATGGACACAGTTCAAAGGTGGAAACCTGGGAAGATTTAATCTTTTCCTAGCCTTGGTGCAATTAAACTGAGACCTTGAAACATAGAAACATAGAAGATAGGAGCAGGAGGCTGCCATTCGGCCCTTCGAGCCTGCTCTGCCATTCTTCATGATCATGACTGATCGTCCAACTCAATAGCCTAAACCTGCTTTCTCCCTTTAACCTTTGATCCCATTTGTCCAAAGTGCAATATCTAGTTGCCTCTTGAATACATTCAATGTTTTGGCATCAACTACTCCCTGTGGTAATGAATTCCACAGGCTCATCACTCTTCAGGTGAAGAAATGTCTCCTCACTTCCGTCCTAAATCACCTACCCAAATCCTCAAACTGTGACCCCTGGTTCTGGACACACCCATCATCGAGAACATCCTCCCTGCATCAACCCTGTCCAGTCCTGTTAGAATTTTATAAGTCTCCATGGGATCCCCCCTCATTCTCATGAACTCCAGCAAAAACAATCCCAACTGAGTCAATCTCTCCTCATATGTCAGTCCCGCCATCCCCAGATTCAGCCCAGTAAACTTTTGCTGCACATCCTCAAGAACAAGAGCATCCTTCCTCAGAAAAGGAGGCCAAAACTGCACACAATATTCCAGGTGTTGTCTCACCAAGGCCCTGGACAACTGCAACAACACCTGAGATAACAAGGTGTGGAGCTGGATGAACACAGCAGGCCAAGCAGCATCAGAGGAGCAGGAAGGCTGAC
>JAHRHZ010000017.1:4712614-4723827 GCA_024137785.1 Ginglymostoma cirratum | reverse complement strand
TCGGGCCTAAACCCTTCTGATGAAGGGTTTAGGCCCGAAACGTCAAGTTTTCCTGCTCCTATGATGCTGCTTGACCTGCTGTGTTCATCCAGCCCCATGCTTGTTATCACAAATCATTTTCAGTGTCAGAATACTATTCAGACAGTTTCTAAAAACGATTGCTCGAAAATTCAGAAACTTTACATCGGAAACTCATGAAAATAGATATCAAGGTAAGAATTCTCAAGGTCATATACAACTATTTATCAATTTTCAGATTTGTGATGTGTGGCAGGTAGGCAGCTTGGTCTTTCATGAGATAGCAAGAACTGCAGATGCTGGCATCAGAGAGAACACAGTATGGAGCTGGAGGAACACAGCAGGCCAGGCAGCATCTGAGGAGTATCTGAAGAAGGGTCACAACCCGAAACATTAACTTTCCTGCTCCTCTGATGCTGCTTGGCCTGCTGTGTTCCTCCAGCTCCACACTTTGTTATATTGGTCTTTCATGATCTTTTTCCGATAGCAACCTAAAACAATTAGATTAATAGGCCTGGCATTTCATCTGCAAGTCAGCTGTGTTTATGTGGAAGAATTCTTGGCTTTGAATTCTAACTTTTAAAAATGCCCATCTGATGTCAGACTTTTGGTTTGGGAGATGAACAATATCAAGAGTCAGGGTGGGCAACCCAGGACCGAGAGTGGAGGATATCAGCTGCAAAGGAAGACAGGGTGGAATGCCTGCCTCTGTGCATTGGTAATGCATTGGAGTTTCAAAATGTTAGAACAATATGTAAATCAACTCTTCACGCATCACTCTTCGCACCCAATGCCACACACTTCCCAGACACCAGGAAAGCCAACTTATGCCCTGAACCCAACTCCATAAACCTCACCTTCCATACCAATCCATTTGTTGTACCCATCATCCATGGCCCCTCTGCCGTTCATGCCAACTTATGCCTGTCCCCAATCTCTATTGTCCTTCATACCAACATATGCCACTGTACTTATCCCTATGACCCTTTAACATGCTTATGTATTGGCATAAACCCTTATGTTAACTCATGACCCCACCCACTACATTTTGCCCTTACACCTACCATTAAGTTCTGCCTGTGTCCACCATGGGTAGACTCAGGATCAATGCAGAGATGAAATAAAATTTTTGTAAATAAAAGTTCTTGCACATTGCAGTCTGCACTTTGTTGAACAAAAGTCTCATTCATAAAAATCCATAAACTATGTTTACATTCCTTCAAATACATAATTCTATAGAAGAAGAAACATTTCACTCAAGTGTACAATCCTTAATTAAATGAGCATTATAATTCATTCCCCGTCCCACTTCTGAGAGTCTATAGCCACTTGGAGTTGTCAATCAAACAGTAAAATGACAGGCTGCCAACTGTGACAATGGATGGCTGTAAAATCAATCTTACACTCGTAATCCAGGAATGGAAGCCATCAGTCTCATATTAAAGAGTGAAAAACATCATTGCTATTTGAAACGTGACATAAATGCTTTCAAGGATTTAATGGGTATGATCTTTGAACACTTTGATAACATGGCAGGTCCCTTTCACAGTTGCTCTTGATACTTTGACAGGTCCTTTTGATGTTTTTTTTGACAATTGAGTTTGACAGGTTTGTTGACAGTTCCAATAAACGTGACAGTTAATAAGTTTATGTGTTTTAATATTCATATTCATGCCTATTGTTCACAATTCTTTGTATTCATTCATGTATTTGGGCATTGCTAGAAATGCCATTTATTGCCCATTCCTAATTGCCCTGGAAAAGGTAGCAGCCATCTCACCTCACCAACCTATTCGGTGCTCAGCTCCCTTCTACACTTGGCTCGGTGAGAAATACAATCCCAAACAAAGTAGAATTAGTAGATTAAGATCACTTAATATTTGGCAGCCTATAAATCAGAGAAATATTGGAAAAACAATTCTTTCTATTGGTTCTGCAGTTGGTAAAATAGATTTGTACTGGTCAATGTTGTGGATGATTTAGGGTGGCACCTCTGGCGGTGACATCACAGTCTGACCGCATAATAACGGTGCCCTCTATAGATGTGGCACCAGCAAATGTAGGAGTTTGTTTGTTCTCATACTGTATACATCTGAGACCTTCATAGCTGCTGAAGAACATCATGCCACATTAAGTCTTTCAAAGGCACAAGAGCATTTTTTTGCAGAAAATTCAAATGTTAATAGCGCGCACTTCTCTCTCTCCAAACCTTGATAATTCATACTGTCATGTGATTTAGAGAGACTAAAAGCCCTACAGACACATTGGATAAACCTATATATGAGAGTTGACAGACAATTCAATGCTGGGGTCATCACAGCTGAAGACAAATCTACTCTCCCCTGTGCTGCATACCTTCCACTAAAAGTTACTAAATAGTTACTCACAATGGAAATCATGGTGAATTTTAGCCCCAGTGATAAAGGAAAAACATTCAAGCCAATGTCACTGCACCGTCCCCCCACATCCCCCCCCCCCACCCCCCAACCCTGCAACTATCACCTAGAGAAATCACCTCATTTGGCACCAAAATAAATTCTTCATCCACACAGCCAGTATCACAATGAGCGATGCTCTTCATTTTCAGGAAACTTCAGCATTTTAAGAGAACAGTTCATTCTAACCCCATGAATAAATAAAATCACACTGATTCTCAGTCATTATCATGCAGCACAAACTACAATTGGGGCATTAAGAAAATATTTTTCTTGTATTCTTCATTGGTAACTGGAATGCAGCTCAACTTATTTTCCCATGTAACAACTTTTAAAACCTCTTTTTCCCAGCTTAGAACATCACGCATTGCATTAGAGTTCCAAGACGTATGCATGTTCACTCTCAGTAATTGATTCAGTTTAGAAATTCACAAGATCTGATGGTTCATCTGTTGAACATTCACTATCCCAGAAGATACACCTCGCCTTTATGATTGCCATGTGGTAATGTACTTTTCAATTTCTAGAACCACTTGAGAAAACTTAAATTAGCTTCCCTCATAAAAGGACACTGAAGGGTGCAAATCAAAAGTTTTGCAGAGAATTGTTTTAGGAACAGGAAAGGCCTGACGTGTGCATATCAGGTAAATTGTAATAATTGGAAAATTAAGCTGCATGCCAGTTGAGCTAACCACATACAATATTGTGAAGTATTGGATAACAATTTGGTTGAGGTCTTTATTGAGCCCAAAACAGGTAGTGTACTGACAGTACACACTAGGAGGTGGCTTAAAACATGTCCAATATTGGGCCTTGAGATCGATCAATAATTGTCCAGCAAACTGTGTACAACAGTAGAACGCCCAGTGGTAATTCAGCAGTTTATCCTCTTGGACTGGCTGTGATACAGATTTGGACCCTGATAAGTTCAGATAGTAAAAGACTGGGAAGGCGTTAGGTAGGTACATTTGAGGGTGGAAAACATGAACTGTCAGCAACCTCTAGGGTGTGTGCACTCACTCTTATAACTTCACATCAAGCCAACTTAGAAAGTTAAAACACAGTCACTGGTTTGTAGCACTTAAGTGCCCTATTAAGTCAGTCAGTTAAAACCACTGTAGAACCAAGAGGAGAATTCCTTACATACTCCACTCAATGCAAGAACATTTCAAACAAGGTCTTGAAATGACCCCTGGTTAGTCATGAGGCTCACCATTAGCATGTGTAAGGAGAGGAGTATGCTTTTCAGGCAGTCACTGGGAATGCCTAAGTATCATCAGAGCCAAATGGCATCAGAAATATTGTGTATTGTCAAGGGCAAGAAACAGTCTGTAAATTTGGACCATTTGTGTTTGTGCTGTGCCTCAGAATGGCACAATGAATTTCACTTAAACTGCCTACCATCCCATCCCCCTGCAACATTCATCTTCATTTGTTTTATGCATCAGTAGGTCCATTACCTGTATTTAATGGAATGATGTAAAATGGAGCTGAATTTGCTTTCTGATTACCAAAGATAGTCCAGAATTCATAGAAATGATTACCTCCACATATAACTTTCTGAAAACGCTTTTAGTTCACCAGGTTTATGCAAAATAATGAAACACTTGGAAGCTATTGAGCTATCAGTCACAGTAATGAGATTTAGAGTCAGCTCTTCAACTCAGAAACTGCAGGGAACACATTCAGTAATCCCATTTCATTCAGCAGTGTAGGCTACAATTGTTAAAAAAAAGGATATTTGTAAAGCAGTCTAATTTTCTGCTGCAATTCTAAGATCCTGCGGATTCAGTGTTTGGAATTATATTTATGCTACGTAACCAGTACCTGGCAACATAGACACAAATATGAATTAGTAACATTGTAATACTGTCTTGGATTTTTCTTTGAAAGTTTACAGGCTCAATCTTTGGTTTAAATCTAAAAACTAATGAACAGAAAAATGAAGATATAAGCCACTGTTAATACACGCAGGGATACTTATTCTTTAGTATTAATTATCAACACGTTCACTTGGTTTCTGTCTGAAATATACGTTAAGTACACTTGATTAACTATTGGAAATTTAAGAGGATACAAATAGAGTAAAGACAAATGTCATAGGAAGTTCATTCTAGCGGTTGCTTTCAACACAAAGGTGTACACTGAGTTGACAGGTGAGAAACTTCACACCTTCCTCCCAGCTAAGCATTTATGTCAGATAACTGAACAATAGGTGACAGCTAAATCCACATTTTAATTTTAATACAATTACAAACAATAAATTTGAAAATGCATAGACGTTTAAGAGTGGTGCGTGAAGTTTTGGTGAACAAATAGGCTTTTGTAGGACCTTTGTTTGCTGTCAGTGACAAGCTTAATAAATCTAAAGGAGAGTGGACAATTTTCTGCCAGCTAACCTAGCCATATTCAACGGTGCTAGCAACCATCGTTCTTGAAAGATTTTCTAATCTTCCAACAGATTTGTACATGCAAATTGAAACAGACCGAAACAACCCCTCTATCCCTCCTATCATGTCATCATATGCATAAATTTAATACTGGAAAATGAATAAATCATTAAAAAACTGAAGTCTTCACCAACTATCTGCCTACAACTGATTTGACCTTGATCACCACAATAAGGAACGATGTATTTATGAGTGAAGAGATATCAGGACAGATGTGGATATTGCTGCAGCATGCTATCATGAATAAATCAATGAGATGTTGTGTTCTGTCTTGAAGACAATATGGTGCTTATCAACATACTGCCCTATTCGATCTGCATCTGCTTTTTAGAGATTTGGCTATTGCTCATTTATCAGATAGGTTAACTTTCTCTCTGTCAGAAGTGCTTCATCTAGCAAAATGATGATCCCACTTTTGAGGTCGTCCATTAGGCCATTTAAGGTGAAAAAGGCTCATTTACAAAGGTATCATGTGGAGTTAAAATGCGAATTCATCTTTTCAATATGGCAGATGGCCAAGAGATCTGTCATTATAGGAGCAGGAAAGCTGATGTTTTGGGTTGGGATCCTCCAATGCTGCCTGCCCTGCTGTGTTCCTCCAGCTCCGAACAGTGTTATCTCTGACTCCAGCATCGGCAGTTCTTACTATCTCTGAGATTTGTCATTATGTTTGACACTGAGGAACTTCAGCAGGAGAAAACACGGAAGGAATTAAAAGTGAACCATGAAACATCAAGAAAAGGAAATCCAGAGATGTAAGGTGGTATTTTCCCAGCCCCTGACCATGGATGTCAGTGAGTCAGTGGGAAAATGTGGTGAGATGAGAAAGCGAAGATTTTTGACGATGAGAAAAGAAAGCCCAATTTAGCACCCAAATTTTGAATGTTGAGATGATAGTATCATTAATGAGTGGTGAAAGGCCCATTTGCATGTATTAACATCTCATGTTGACCTATTTTCACCTCATGCATATGCAGTTTGCTATTCTCACATGTGGTAGAAAGAAACAAGACAGTGACAATTCCTGACATGAATGTCAGGGTGGTTGCCTACCAGCTGCAGCTCACAGTGATCTTCTACAGGCACACATCCTGGCCAGCATTCCCAAACAACTGACTGACGCCACTCCCTGATCGAGATACAATGCAGAACATTCTTCCACCAGGGCCATCGAGCAGAAGATGACAGGCGTCCTGAAAATGTGATTCGGAAATCCAGATAAAGTATGCTGCATAATGCTCACATGCTGTGTTTTGCAAAACTGGAACAGGCCGAGAGAAGATGTGATGGAACCTGAGGAGCTGGGAGAGTAACAGTAGTCTTCAGAGGAGGAAGGTTAGGGCACTTAGCGACAGCAACATCACCTTCAGCGTGACAGAGTTGAACAGGGCAGGTTCATCACTCCAGAAAGGTCTAATTTTACACTGCATTGCAATAGATCTGACCTGTGTCAAGTGTTCCTTAACTGTAAATTTGCTGTAGCTTGAAAGACAAGTAGCCCCTATTTTCTCTTTGTTTTTGTTGAGTAAAAATGACTGAACTGAGTCTTCAGTCTTATTGGCTAAGTGTCAGTTTTGTCGAGTTTCATTCAGTGTTTCTCTCCAGGAGGTCTGATGGGTTTTCTTGTTGTATTTTACCAAATATATCCCATTAACCACCTATGGTGCCCTTGCACTGATTCTAGTCCCATTTAATTATTCACAATTCCTGGAACAACTCACCACTGTCCAGATGTCCTGGCATTGACTGGCATCATCTTTCGGAGGCCATTACACACCCGAACGTGCACCATCAGTTTGGAGATACTCTGCACAGTTTCTGACATTTGTCCCAGACATGGCAGGCAAGAGGAAATGACATCCTGCTTTGTGAGCAAGAACCTGGAGATAGGTGGTGCAAGTGCTGAACATCCTCTTTTCTCACGATTGGCAGGAGAGGTTACAACCCCGGACAGTGCCAGCCTAGTTGCCACCCAGTCTGGGCAGTCTCAGCCATTTGGAGGAATGCCCAGCACAGTGGCAGTGTAAGTATGACAATATTCTTTCTTCTACCTCACATTCACTACCTTTGGTACGGAACCCACCTTCCACCAAGGTTCATGTTCTACTGTTGTCATTATTGCCTGCAAAATCTTTCCTCATTCACAGTTATTTATGAGTTGGAACTCTGAGCATTACCACATCACCGAACTTAGGAGACCACTACAATCCTCTTCGGACCTGTTCTCACACAGATTGAGTTACTAACCTTTTGTGACACAACTGGACAGGAATCCAGGACAGGAATGTTGATGTACTCCAGCCAAGATATCATCTGCTGTAGGGTGAGGTGAACAGTGACGCAAAAGGTTGCACAATCATATGGGATAGACTGGTTGGGTGGACCGGAACATCTTTTCCGATCTGTCATCACTTGTGGGGAGTAAAAGGGCAAAGTTTTTAAATTCTATACAAATGAGTTGAGACCAACTGCCCCAGTGTAGACTGGGACTCAAACCTTGGACGTTCTGGCTTGCATTTCGTGCATTCAACTGGACACATTTACTTGCACCTTAATTTAAAATATCATTGGAAATCTCAGACCATGATACTCTTGTAATTGCTTGCTTAGGATGCTCTGATATTTGTTTCTAATATCCTTATCTACATCCCTTGCATGTTTTAGAGTGGCTCCCCAGGAGAAGTAAGTGAGAATTTACGGAATTTAGGGAGAAAATGAAAGAATAAAGCAGAGGTGAAAAATAGTTTTTTAGACAGCTTGAGAAAGCAAGGACTGAGAGCACCACAAAATGGTCTCAGCAGATGCAGACTCTTGGAGGCAGAATGTGGAATAACTAGAAGAAAATATATGAAAGTGCAAGTCAAAAAAAATGGTTTCAGTTTTAGTGACATTGAGCTGAAGGGAATATCAACTCATCCAAGATTTATACAGTTAGTTGGATTGTAAAGTGACAAGCCTACAGTCAACAGTTTGCTGCTTATCAGAATTTAAAAATAGTGAGAACAGACACATTAAAGATAAGATCATTGTCTGTGAGAACAAGAAGCATACAGTGAATAAACAACATGCTGTGTGCTTAAGGGATCACTAAAGCATAACCTGTTAAAGCTATCCATAATCGGGAGAGGACACGAGAGATATATATCCACTGACTACTTAATTAGTACCTTAAATCAACAATGAGATTATGCCAACTTATCAGTTGAGTTCACACATTCACGACACATTTACTATATTAAATGTCATAAACTAAAACAGATTTGGATTTATTAAAATCATTATGCTTGGGAAACCTAGTATAGAAATGTATCTGTTTTATGCTTCTTCTCAATGCCATCAGAAGCTTTCTGGTTTAGATATAGCCTATAAAACTGCAGGATATTTTTAATGATATGATAACTGTATTACCAAGGTCATGAATCTACAAATGGAGGGCACTGATGGATTAAATATCTTGAGCACAAATAACAGACTTCTGGGACATTAAACATGGGTTAGTGAGAATCAAACATTTGTCATGTTGCAGTCTGTAAATTAATCTGGTTTTAAGTAGAAAGATTGGTGTTTAGTTTCCTACTCATCACCTGGCTATCTGAAGGGTGACATTTACCATCCAAAAAACATCTGAAGACATCACTACCTGCATAAAAAATTGTATGCCAATTCTTTTTTTCCTATTCTCAGCTGATCAGCATCAACACAGAATTTCCAGAATGAGGTGGGCAAACCTGACTACAGAAGCTAGCAAAGTAACTGGCATCCAAGTAAATATGAGATATGTCTGTATGGTTATTGCTGCTGTAACCTGTGTTTCATTAATGTGAATCGGCTGTAACGTGATTGATGAGTAGTGGACGCTGTTTGGATAACACAAATTTTTCTACTGTACCGTGTAGCGATTTCCCTATAACGTGAGTTTCTATGGCGATTTTCTACAGCATGAGATCGCACAAGAATGCAACTATTGTGTTATAGGAAAGGGAAAACTACCTGTGCTTAATTTCCTGCTCTAGCAGAAGTGGTAAGGCACTCTAGGCCACAAGGACAACAATGGTTCAAGAAAGCAGTTCGCCATCACCAAAGCCAATTATGGTTGGCCATAAATGTTAAACACAGCTCCAAATTGTTCTGCCATTCTCACATTCCAATCACTTAATCTGAACTTTCAAATTCCTTTCTCCTCCAACACACCACAACGCCCCATAGACTTGAAACATTAGCTCTGTTTCTTGTTTCACAAATACTGCCAGCCCTGTGGAGTTTTCGGTATCCAGCATCTGCAACACTTTGCGTATACGTAATTGCCAGTAGCTAGCAAGCTCTCCAGTTCACGTGCAAAATTAAATATTTTTCTGCCAATCATGGTCAAGTCCACATATACTTCCCTCTATTTGCTCTAATTCCCAGGCTACAATTGATACCTTCCTATTTCACATGGTCCAAACACACATAGTGTTCACTGTTACTAACAATCCAAGTTCATACCTCCCTCATTATCCAACCAGCCATCCCTCAATCTTCTCAGTCTTGAAAACAGGGATGAAATATAAATAAAACAATGAAAGGAAAATATAAGAAATTGTAAAACAAAACAGGAAAAGGAGAAATTGCAAAGAAACCGAAAGTGAAAAAGTGAAAACAAGTGTAGATAGAAAGGGAAAGAAGAGCAAATGATACCAACAGAAACAGATGCAAAGCAGCGAGAGAGTAAGAGAACTCTCCAGGACCTCAGAATAAGCTTTAGTAATCATAAGATTCACAGCAATTTACTAATATGACATTGACACTATAATTGGCAAACTGAGTTTTATTGTTCTTTGAGAAGTCTGATTAACCTTGTCTGTCTTCAAATCACAATGAGAAATAAGCCAAAGAGGTGAGATTGTGAGGTATGGAGATAAGGAATAAAATAGAAATAAAAGTGAAAGGATAAGGGAGGCTATAATAATCATCACAGTTGAGCCTGGGAGGCAAACAGATAGTTAAATGAAAAAAAAGACCATTTTAAAAATTGCCTGTTGGTAACACCGTGGGAGATGAATTAGCTGATGTTATAAATCTTAACTGTTCTCATTCAGTAGAAGGCCTAGGATCAACACTTTTGCCAAGGGGTCAAAGTTTTAGACAGAGAACATGCAGAACTAATAACAACTTGCGGAATCCCATCCGCTTACATTATAATCAGCATAGCATGAATGCATTGCCTCCACTAAGACAGGGTTTGTGATGCTGTTTCAGTCATTTACTTGTGCAGAAGGACAGTAAATGAAGCATGCAGTTGTCAGCAGAAATCAGATTTATGTAATAAATGTTAACAGGATCAGGACATGCTGGGTTCAAGAATATAAATCATCTGTGTCATAAGCTATTCAAATATTTTTAAACTAAATGAGCTGTTTTCTCTCACTACTGTACTCCAATTCTGTATGGAGAAAAATTTCATTGAATCAATCAACAGTTGGTGTTGAACAGTTAATCAAGGTACTGCTAAACAGCTATAAAAGCACAGCAGTGTACAGCAAAGGACATAGGCTGTTAATATGTCACTAATGCAGTTATTATATTTCATCCATTTGCATGCAAAATGCATAATAAACTATGCTGTACCTGTAACTATAATCTCCAAACCTTAATGTACTGGCATGTTGAAGTAAGAAAAATCCAACTCAGACTGAGTGACAAGTGTTTGTTTTCCGAACTAATTCTAAGGTTTGGACTAATGTCTAAGATCTCAATAGTTGAGCTGACATTTCAGAACAGGAAGGAAGCCAAACCCATCTTACATCAGCTGAAGTTGATTGAGATTGAGTCTGTCAGCAAACTGAATACAAAATACTTCTAGGAGGTGACTTCTGAATGAAGTCACCTCGCTTCCTTAAAGTGAAATCTCAGTAGTCATCACCTTTTATTTGAGGATGAAAGAAGCAATTTTTCCTCTGATCACTGCCTGACTAGTAGTTGGGTAGACTGCACCTGAAATGCACATCATTAGTAACAGCTTGAAGCCATCCTCATTTGTGGATTGAAATCATGATCCCATTGTTCTCCCAGCATTGTAACATGCCTTGGAAGGGGTTTAAACCCAAAAGGTGAGAGAATACTGCAATGGCTGCTGCCTTCAAGTGTTCTGGCTGTTGTCCAATGCCAGCAGCTGGAAAGCATCCAACCTCACTGATCCTGCTTTTAGTATTGAAGGATATTTTGAAGTCAGTCATTTGAAATCTTAATTGTTTTTCCTCTATAGAAAAGCTACCTGACCTGAATATTTCCAGCATTTTGTTTTTACTTCAGATTTATGACATCTGCTGCA
>JAHRHZ010000017.1:4688044-4712214 GCA_024137785.1 Ginglymostoma cirratum | reverse complement strand
GTCAAGTTTTCCTGCTCCTATGATGCTGCTTGACCTGCTGTGTTCATCCAGCCCTTCATCCTAATCATTTAGCCTTTGTCAAGGGAAGCCATGGGAAACTCAGCTTGGCTACGTGTTTGTCAACCTGTCTGTTCCAAATCGACACATACCAGAATTCTACTCTCCGTCACCAAGAAAACCCAGTGAAAAGACAGCCTGCAAAGGATGTTCACCCTCCTTGCATTTGTTCTGTGCATTAGAAACAGGGTTGCTGGATGCCGGGTGGAGGAAAGTTACCCTTGGTTTTTCAAATAATTTGACTCAACTTTAGGCCATATTTTAATGAACTATATAGTGTCCATTTATTGTTGTCTCCTGCCTGACCTCTCTGATCTGGTGCTGACTTCAATATGACACGTCCAACACTGGAAGAAATACCCTAGTTGCTGAAAGCTCCTTAATGAACTGCAATTTAACACTGAGCATTACATTCAGTTATGTCCCAGTCTACAGCACAGAAATAGTCCACTAAACCCAGCCTGGAGTTTGTGCTCCATGTGCATCTCTTCTCTTCCTTCTTAATTTAACCTGGTCAGCATATTCCAACTCTCACACCCTCATATGCTTAGAGCTTCCCCTTAAGGGGGTCAATTCTATTTATCCCAACTATTCCTCATTAGTAGCAAGTTCCATGCGTTCATAACATTTTGGGTGAGAAAGTCTTGTCCGAGTTCTCAGCTGGATTTGTTTGTGACTACCTCACAATTATAACATCTTACTTTGGTTTTCCCAACAAATGGAATTGTGTTCTCTGTGTCTATCCTGTCAAAGCCCATTGTGATCCTGAAGGCTTATATTAGACGAACCCGGTCTTTTTCTTCCTGCATATAAGCTTACAGTTCGACTGACAATATGTCAAGTTGCTGCTTCATTTTTACTTCAGCTAATCAGTCAGATGTTCCACCACACGTGACAGAGGAAATTCAGACAATTATCTGGGCAGGAGGCTTTATTTGGTTGGGAGAGTTAGGGAAGGTGGCAACTTGCTAACTGGATTGAGCAGGAGACAGGGGATGGTGAAGTTATGTATAAAAACAGCCCGGATAATGCATTGGCAAAAAGACTATTAGCTCAAGTGAGGTCAGCTGTAACTTCCTTTCTGGGGTAAGCTGTTTACAAAAAATGCTCCAGTTTTCTCAGCAATCAGCAAATTTCTATTCACAGGAAAGTATCCCCTGAGGGTAATTTTTCACCTCTGTTTATTTATCTTACTTTTTCATAGAATCCACCGAATCCTTACAGTGTGGAAACAGTCCATTCAGCCCAACAAGTCCACACTGACTCTTTGAAGAGCATCCCACCCAGACTCACATCCCCCCACCCTACCCCTGTAACCCTGCATTTCCCGTGGCTAATCTACCTAACCTACACATCCCTGCACACTGTGGGCAATTCAGCATGGCCAATCCAACTGTCCTGCACATCTTTAGGCTGTGGAAGGAAACCAGAGCACCCAGAGGAAACCCACACAGACAAAGGGAGAGTGGGCAAACTCCACACAGACAGTTGCCAGAGGCTGGAATTGAACCTGGGTCCCTGGCCCTGTCAGCCAGCAGTGCTAACCACTGAGCCACTATGCCGCCCTACAAAAATATACATTTGGGAAACACTGGCTTTCAATCACAATGTTCAAGTTCTGCTACTCAATTAAAGCTATTTCATCAATACACATGGAATGCGCGTTTCATTTGTCACAATTTATCCCTGATGCCTAAGGAAGCAGCTTAGGTGAAAGCAAAGGCAAAGTTTTGTTTTGAATCTCATCATAGCTTAGACATCTTTTCAAAATATACTTATGCTTTATACTCCTTGTCCACTGGTGCCAGGAACTAATATGCCAAAAGAGATGATTAAGTTTTATCCCTCCTATTCACTGCATGGAAAATTCCAGATTTCAGCTAAGGCAAAAGGCAGGGAGAGTAAACAGCTGCAGCTGGCTGTTCCCTGCATCTCCTAGCAACTGGTTATAGAATGACAATGGCAGAAATGGTCTGCTCATTCTCTTGGACAGGAAACAGTAGCCTAGAAATGTAGCGATTAGCAGTCAGACAATGCATTGAAATCCTCTGTCTCTATCTAATATCTTAATGGAGCCTTGGGTTATAGCCTATGTTAAAATGGATACAGCAATGGCAGAGGAACTTGAAATGTGTCTGCTTATATCAACAATGCTAATTTTTAAGATACTGCGATAGATAGCTTAGAATGTAACAAAAGGGGAGAGATAGGACAGAATGTAAAAGGGAATAAATGTTGTAAGCTTTATTTCCCAGTTCCTCCTTAGTTTAATTGTTACAAATGGGAGATTTAAAAAAATATATGTTAGGGACACTATTTTAAAATTGATGCATGAAAGTGGTGGGGACCTCATTTGTGATCTGTTTGTAAAACTTTGTTGGTTTGATTGTTAAAGATTAAAAGGAGGGACAGGGACCAGGTTGTTTTACTGGAATGAAGATGTAAGGTATTCATGCTTGGAGACAATGGTGGCAGCATCAGTGTTTACAGTGATTGTAGACCATCGGTCTCCAAAGTTCCAAAAAGGGCTTGAGAATGTCAGGTTATAAATGATTATGCTGTCCATCTACTCCCAAAAATTGAATAGAGTTGGTGCTTAAAGAGTAGCTAATCAGCATTCCTACTTGGATACAAGACTCATATGATTCAATTAACCAAGGACAGTGACCTTCAAAGGGACCATCATTAGGAAACCGTTAAAGGATCTGATTACAGGCTTTCCTAAAAGATCATTTCAGCTCAAAGAGAAGTCAGTCTGCCAGGATCTATATATCTATGAGCTCATGCTTGAATTCAAAATACCAGATTTATGAGGATTGAAACAGGACTAGAAAATTTACCCAGCTCGTGCTTGCAGTAGAATCTCTAAGAAAAATCCTCACCATGAAAAACACTGAATTTTAAAGTTACCAGGTTAGGAAAGAAAAAGAACAGAACTAATGCCTTCAGAATTAAAAATAAATTTGGACTAGTTCTGGGAGAATGGAATGTCCAGTGAAAGAATAGTGAAAAGAAAGAGGTTGTGTTAAAAGCAAAAGAGGAAAGTTCTGTTTGGTTGTTTAAAGTATGAATTACCACGCAAGCAGCATTAAGTCAATGTTGCTTCTGCTTTGCTTGTTATGGTAGAATCTTAAAATGAGAAATGTTGTTATGTCACCCTTTCAGCAATTAGCTGGAAGTCTTATTTTCTATTTTAAGTTATTGGGCACTACAGGGATAATAACGAGGTTACAAGACTTTATTGTTATACATAACAAACTGTATTTAACATTGCTCAAATCCAGTACTCCTATTAAACGGTGACAGTTTTAAGAAGCCATTAAAGTCACTTCATTGAGTTTTGCTCCATCTCAGACATGACGATAGTGAAATGTTAATTAGTAATGCTAATCGCTTACAATAAGGGCATTCATTTTCCAAAGACTACTAACTGACTCATGCTCATACATGAAATGATATCAAACTCTAGTCAATTTAAATGATGGGTAACTAAATTAACCAGAAGAGAAAATCAATGATAATTTCATCTGAGATCATTCTGCATCAATGAAACATGAAATGAAGTCATACAATGTCATGGAATGTAATACAGAATTATGGAAATTGACCAGGCATTGTCCAAACAGCACTCTAACTTCAGCTTTGTATCTACTGCTAGTTTAATTGCAATTCTCTGATTGTTATCGTCAGATAGTGTGGTCACGTCAGAGCTTTATTTGGAGAATATCATGGATAAAAAGTATCAGCATAAGGAGTCTCATTAGATGGTCAGTAAGCTGGCACAGACCCATGCTGCCTCTTTCAGGAAATCCCTGCTAAACCATATAATCCATGAGGCATGGCAAAAACCATCCAGCAAGCACTATTAACTAAACAGAGGCCAGGAGCTCGAGCTCAGCAGTGTCACAGAGGATGCTATAGCTGCTGCGAGAAGTACACACTATTGCGGAGTCCCAGGATGATGTTGCACCCAGAACAAAGGCATGTGATGTCACTAGAGGTGGAGTGATGGGAAGATGGGTCAGAAGCAAGGGCAGGGAATGGCTCTCAGTAGGCACCCTTTGCCCGATCCTTGAGAGGGCACTGTGTGAGGTTGATTGAGGGATTCCACCCTGTGAGAGCGCAAGCAGCAAGTAGGGTAGAAGACAAGGTAGTCAGGCCAGCCAGTCATTGAACAGGAATCCGAGCAGCAGCAACTGTCAGACACCCTTGGGTGCTCTTAAGTAGCCACTTGAGGGCTTCATTTGGCAACAGGGCAGGAAGCTGATGATCTTCTCATCCAATATCCTATTCATAGAGCATTCTGAGGAAGGATCACTCAACCTGAAACGTTAACTCTGATTTCTCGCTACAGATGCTGCCAGGCCTGCTGAGCTTTTCCAGCAATTTCTGTTTTTGTTGTCAACGACATCTTTCCTCACTATGCTGATGACTGGGAGCAGACTGATGAGCAGTAACTGGCTGGAATGAATTTGTCCTTTTATTTTTATTCAGATCATACATGGGTAATTTTTCATACTGAGGGCAGATGTCAATATCGTAGCTGTCCTGGAAAGCTTAGTTAGGAGGGCAACTAGCTCTACGGCGCATCTTCACTACTATTGCCAGATTACTGGCAGGTCTACAGCCTTTGCTATGTCCAGGATTTTCTGTTTTTATTGCATTCAGTGATTGCTGACTAAAATCACTAGCTATGATTATAATGTCAATAAAATACAAAGGGAAGTGCAAGGAAAACATTAATTATTAGACAATATGTGATGAACCATTTTATGGGTAATTCATTCATTAATTGCTATAGTTAGGAATCTTAAAAAGTAAGCCGTTAATGAGTGTCTTCGATATGTGCAACGTAACTCCACAATGTCACCATGTTTGTTAGGCTGGATGAATAATCACCCATTTATAAAAAGCATTTCATCCTGGGTTTTAATGTTGGCATTATATTCTGAACAAAACAGCAATATGTTTAATGAAATTCAGTCAAAAAATTAATAAACCAATGTATTTTAAGTGAAAGCCTCAAGAAAAACCCATGATCTTTAACGTAATCTTACATTTTTTTTCCAAACGCCTGATCATTGCATTTGTTGCATCTAATTGTTCACACAGTTTCAATTTTATGAGCAAGACCAGTGATAATTTGTATTAACATCTTCCTCAATGAAGCAGAAGCCCACAAACTCATTTCATTGGTGTGGTTGCATGACGCAAATTGTTTCAAAAATGCCATGAGAATATTACTGATTCACTAAGCTGCTTTTAAGCAGAACTGACACATGTAAGGAAAATTACTCTCATACAAATGGAGATCATTGTGCTTCCTTTTTTATTAGTTAAAAACATGACTTTACAACATTGATCTTGATTTTTTGAACAATTATTTATTCCTTGAGAAAGTATTGTAATGATTTTCTGAACTCTCACAGCTTCCATCAAGATGTTCAGTTTATTTACACTATCAAAATTTCTTCCCGCTCACCCCAGTTCTTAATTCGTTAATATTTGTCCATTGAAGAGCAATATATTTTTATGATACCTTCAATAGATACAAGCTGCAGCTAGCTATTTGATACATGGTCCTCCTTCGCCTATAGTGTTCAAGTTTAAAATCTTTGTTGCAATTCTATTTGCATTGACAGAAAAAAATGCTAACATTTAAACAGTATCTCTCAACACCTCAGGATATCCTGAGGGTTTTACAATTAACAAAATACCATTAAACCATCGAATAGGAATCATAGAGAACAAAAGATTAATGATGAGAACAGACTTGGCAGCTGCATAAAGGGGAAAGCAAATTCTTTTTTTTCATAGGCAAACCAATCATAGGAAAAAAGGTGTAAAGGAGACATAGGGCCTATTAGGGATCAAAACGGGATTTACACATAGAGGCAATGGGCATGGCTGTGGAATTAAATGAATTCCTTTGCATGTGTCTTTAAGGATGTAGATGCTGCCCAGGCCACAGTGACAGAGGACAAAACTCTTCCACTAGACAGAGTTCAAAATCAAGTGCTGGGTAAACTGTTGGGACTTAAAGTTAACAAGACACCCGGACCAGATGAGATGTGTCAAAGGATATTGAAGGAAGTGAGTGGAAATTGCATGAGCCACTGGCCACAATCATTTCATAAAGTCAGGGAGGTGCCAGAAGATTGGAAAATTGCAAACATCATGTCTTTGTTCAAAAACGATTGTAAGGATGAGCCCAGCAACTATAAACCAGCCAATTTAACTCCAGTGCTAGTGAAGCTCTGGAAACAATTGTTTGGGACAGAATTTTTCCATGGAAAAAGATGGACTGATCAGTAAAGTAGCATGCATTTCTAAAGTGGAAATCATGTTTAACTAACCTACTGGAGTTCTTTGAAGAGGCAATAGTAATGAGTGGTGAGGGTAATGCTGCTGATGTGGTGTACGTGTCTGTCTCACATTCAAACATCATATAAAATTCTAAAACTAAGTGGTCACTCATCCCTAAAGGTTCTTTCACAAGATGACTATTAATTAGCTTTTGTCCATTACACAGAGTTAAATCCAAAATAGCCTGCCCTCTAATCAGCTTTTCAACATGCTACTTTAGAAAACCATTCCTAAGACAAGTCAGAAACCTGTCCTGCACAGCTTTAGTGCTAAGTTGGTTTACTCAATTCTGATTGAGATCACTCATGGTAACTGCTGCCCATGTTAGAGACATCTCTCATCTCCTGATTAATACCATACCCCACACCACCACTAGTCTTTAGTGACCAATAAATAATTTCTAATAACATCAGTAGCCCCTTGCCTTTTCTTAGTTCCATCCAAACAGCTTCCACACAGCGTTTTTTTCCAATCTGAGATCGTCTCTGACTAATGTACTGATTCTACCTCCTTATCAGCGTAACTCCAGTTCCTTTTGCTTCTTGTCTGTCCTTCCGCATATGCGAGGCTTAGCTTTGTTTCTCCATCACAGCTTTTCTTACTTCCAATTATCAACTTAACTTTCTTCAATCTGGGTTACTCCTCAGGTTCCCATCCTCCTGATAAGCAATATTAAACAAACCCCGAGAGCACTAGCAAATCACCCTGCAAGGATCTCTGCCCCATTCCTGTTAGGCGTAACCTGTCCAGCTTTTACAGGTCCTACCTGTCCCAGAACTCCTCCCAATTTCTTAGAAGTCTGATGATCTTCCTGCTACACTAATTCTCCAGCCATGTCTTTAACCAGTCAATTCTCCTGTTCTTACACCCACCATCACATGGCATTTGAAGTAGTCCTGAGATTATTGCTCTTGAGGTCCTGGTTTTCAATTTCCTAGCTAACTCCCTAATTTCAGGATCTCCTCCCACTTCCTAATTTTGTTGTTGGTACCAACGTGGATGACTGCTGATCCCCCTCCTCTAGATGGATATCCTGCAGCTGCTCCATGACATCCTTGAGCTTGGTGCCAAGGGGACGACACACCATCCTGGAATCACTTTCACTGCCACAGAATGCCCATTTGACTCTCTGATGATGGCATTCCCTATCACTATTGCTCTTCCATTCTTCTTTCTCCATCACTACATATCTGACTAGTTCCTGGCTGCTCTCTGCTGAGGATTTAACACTTTCACTTGTTTTTAAAGTGGAATACTGATTGGCAAGAATAATAGATTCAGGGAACTCATGCTCTACTTGTCGGGTTTTGGTCAGTCTGCCTGGTCGTCGCCCATTCCCTCTCTGCCTGTATGCTTCTAATTTGCAGTGTAATCACGTCTCTACATAGGCTATCCTTGTAGTTCCTCTGCCTTGCAGATACTTAACGGTGACTAATCAGCCACTACTCTCAAATTTCAAAATCCAGAGCTGAAGTTGTGCAGTGGGTGACACTTCATGCAGATATGTATGTCTGAGACACATGGTATACCCATAACTTCACACATATCACAGGGGTACACTCCACTGGTTCCCACCGACTTGCTATGCCATAACCTTGAAACCTATTTGTTACCCTTAGTATAAATATAAATATACTCTGAAATACCTAATAGTAACGTGACTGTACTTCACTTGCATTAATTTTAATTTCCTTTGGTTTTATTTTATTACTTTTATTTTACTTTGATTTGATCTAGTTTTGCTTCCCTATTGTTAATCTTCCTTCCTGATATCCACGTAACTACATCTTCTTCATAAATGATACTCTCATTCAGTTTGACGCTATTTAGACTCAATCCCTAACCATAGCTTCCCACCAGCCAATAAAATTACAGATTTTCTGCCACATCACTCGCGCATATTTGTCACACCCAGCCTCTCTCCGTGCTCAGTTCAGAAATGAAGCTAGTCCCATTCTCTGCACTCTTATTAAACTTGCTGCCTCCTCTCTCAATGTCGAGTTCAGAATGAAGACATATTGCGCACACTTTTCAGATTTGCTGCCTCATTGCTTGTGCTGTGTTCAGAATTAAGCAACATCCGGTTTTCCATGCCTCTTTTAAACTACTGCTCCCCTCTCGGCATTGTGTTCAAAAAGAAGCTATGACCCCTCTCTGTGCTTTTTCTAGTGACTTTAAATCAACCTGTTTGGAAACCTCTCGAACAGGGTGGACTTGAACCCAAATCTTCTGATCGAGTGGGAGGGACACCACGAGAGCCTGATATTTGTTTACTAAATATTTGAATGAACATTTCTGGCACAGGAAGGATTTGAACCCAAACTTTCTGACCCAGAAGGAGGGCCACTATACCACCATTTTAAACTTGCTGCCTCCTCTCTCAGTGCTGTGTTCAGATGTTAACACCTAGCACAGTTAATCTTGTTTGAAACATTCCTCCCTTATTCAGTTTCAAACAGAAACATTGTCCTTTACGTTCATCCACCTGCATCCTCACTGTCATTAAAATCAAAATTGAACAGAACTGCACTTTCATTACATTCGTTACATTTTAATGGTTATTTTTGTATCTTAAACCTTAGCTATAACTCTACAGAGAAATATGATGTAAGGGAACTAAAATTTTGAGATAAAAGAGAAAGACAGACAATGTCAAGGGAAGAAAAATGTCACAAATATGACTTGCCCTTACACTTTGCCAATTTTTTTACCCATGGTTTATTGTGAGCTGCCCACAGTGGTTATTTCTGTGGTAAAAAGTGGAAGTTTGGCATTTTGTTGGAAAAAGGAAACAGTTTTCACCGACTAAAATTGTCATCAGATGAGATGTCAATCAGAAAGAAACAAATTCCATTCAAAAGTAATAAAATATTTGAGAAAATTCCAAAGTGCTCTCAGCATTACTCCTGACAACCTCAAAAAGCACTGAAGTCATGATTCCAGCAGTCTTAACTTACTTCAATACTCGTTAACATTCAAAACTTCACCTCATCTATTCCTTACATCATAAATTAGTACATCAATTCTCTTTAACCTTGATGAGAGTTACTCCCATTGACAGACTGAGAAATAGATGCTTTTAAGATTTGGAAATCAGTACACACAGATCTGCTTCAGAGTACTTGACACCACTGATAATTATGGATACTAAATGCTAAATGCTAAATTGTGATTGTCTAGAATTTTCTTTCATTGGCATACTCTTGTCAAGTTGTGTCAGAACTTAAACATAAATTTCCCCACACTGTTTAATGCAAACTACTAAAAATAAACTTTACTAAATAAAAATTACTTGAGAAAATCTTGCAAATATTTATCTTGACATTAAAAGACTGAGCCTTGAAATGTATCTTTGTGACCAAAGTAACAGAAACAGGAAAAGAATATGATAGACAGACAGCAGAATATGGTGGATTATTTTATCTGGATCTAAAAATTAAGAACTTTTCAATTGAAATGCCAGGTTGGCAATAACAAAGAAAATGGCAACCCTGGGGAACACATCAAACTGATAATACCTTTCCAGACCATTATTCCAGCAAAATTCGGGACATCATGATATTAAAAATGTTTGTTTCAGTTGAAAAGACTACCAAACAGCTAGAAGAAACGTACCCAAATAAAGTGACACTAATCAAGGTTCTGAAGAAGGGTCCTGATCTGAAACATCAACTTTCCTGCTCCTCTGATGCTGCCTGGCCTGCTGTGCTCCTCCAGCTCCATGCTGCATTGTCCCAATCAACCAACAGATGCCACAGGCTTAGAGAGCAATGAAGCAGGATAAGTATAGTTGAAGAAATGCTAAAACACCTTCGATTTAGTTTTACATGTATTTTGTTAAAGTAAAATTGAAGTTTGTTAAGAACTGGAGTTTAAGTATCACATAAATTGGATACTTATTGAATATTAAATCAGGTTCAACAATGATCTACCCTCATAGATAGTCTTTGGTTACATCCTCAGAATATTCCAACTGCTTAAGATCAATGGGACCTTATTGACATGGCATCACAGTTGTAATGTAGGAAAACAAATACGCATAAAACAAAGTCCTACAAACAACTTATTGAACTGTTAAACTCAGACTTCATCTGCCTGCTCTGGTGAGTATAGACGGTTCTACTGCACTATTCAGAGCTCAGCCAGAAATTTTCCAAACAAATTGACCAAATTTTCTCCCTCAGCCAACACTACTGACAACAAATGATCAAGCCAACAATTGCCAAATTTCTGGCTGTTCTCTGAATAGTGCAGTAGAATCCTCTATGCTCACCAAAGCAAGTAGATGAGGCCTCAGTTTAACAGTTCAATGTGACGGTCACCTCTCTGTTAGGGCAGTATACGTTCAAACTTGCTTTAAAATGTCAGCCCAGAACATGAAGAGGAACACAAATCATTCCTACTCCTCGTGCAGTTTCCACACACATAAGCACATCCAGGAGGATGCTTCTGAAATCAGTGTGCTCATCTCATGTTTTCACTGACAAGAGAGAAGACAGAAAACCATGGGAGCAGAATTTGGAGATGGAGGGGGGAAGTGGTGAGAATGAATTAAGGCCAGGTCAACAGTGACTTTGGGAGATCAATATCTTTTCACAAATTGGCAGTCGGCTGGCAGCATGTCCAATCCATTTTTCATCTCCTGTTCATTTAAGTCAGTTCAGCTATGTCAGAGAGAAAGGCAGCGTAAGCCAACTTAAAATAACAGCATCAGTATTTTGGAAAGCCACATATTTATCATATTATTTTACTGGGCACCCTTACCCACACCTTCATCACAATCTTGGGTATTTACGTCCTATGCAGGATTACAGAATGTAACGTCAAGAATAGTAATGGTTAATTTAGCGAACAAAGGAAGCCAACTGAAAGCTTCTCTGAACTCAAAATGAGACCTAACATTGTCAGCAACATCACCACTCAACTGGAATCACTACAAAAAAGGTCTGCCGCCACCCAAAATAAAACAGAAAATGCTGCAGAAACTCAACAGGTCCAGCAGCATCAATGGAGACAGAAAGACTTAATATTTTGAGTTCAAATACTCTTATTTGGAAGTATATCTGCAGGAGTTTGCTTCTGCTGCCTTCTGCCATAGTCTTTTGTAAGTTAAAATTAGAGAAGTGTATTCAATGAATATCATCTTAACGGATCCCAATATCAAAAATGACTAAATAGTTCTGCCATTCTAAATCTGTCTTTAATAATATATATCGAGAGTTTACATCTAATTGTAACCAATTTGGTCTGCTCAAATTCCTGGCAGGAATGAAAGGGTCTGAGAAGTTGGCTTAGTGGCTGTTCAACAACGAAAGGTGCTGCTCTACTGAAACAAACAGAGAGAATGCTGGAGAGACACAATTAACATTGAATCAAGTATGACTCTTCTTCAGAACTCGCTCAAAATATTAACTTGGTTTCTCTGTCCACAGAGCCTGCCAGACCTACTGTGTTTCTCCAGCATCCTGTGTTTGTGTTTCAGATTTCCAGCAACCACAGCATTTTGTTTCTATATGAGCTTTCATACTCTTTTATTACATTTGCCCTGCCTACCTAGATAACAAACATGCGAGCAAAGTTATGCCCCATATAAAATTTGTCCACCACACACTTCCTTAAGTGCTGAAAATGGTCCTAATGTTGCGCAAATACTGACTGAATAACCTGCTGTGGTTGGGACCAGTGTTTCGGGAAGCTCCCTCACCACTACTGGGGTCACTCACAAGTGATTCTGTATCTGCACTTGCAGCATGTTGTGCTGGAGATGAAATGCTGCCAGTGACAATCTGTCATTCTGTTCTGACACTTGACATTGCAGTAGATTTATTGGCAACCTCATGTTCTTTCTCAGTTGTTACTGTTGGCTCCAGTACCGTTTATTGTCTTCAGCATGCCACCTTTATGGTGAAAATTCTTCTTGACTGAAGGTGATTGGTCCAGTAAGGGGCAGGCAACCCGTTCCGTTTGCTAATGGATGAAGCCAGCATCCTATTTTTATATTCTGGCCCGTGACAGCAATGTTACAGGAAATGAAAACCTGATGAAATTACCAGCTGCTGCAGCACACTAATAATGAGATGTATCTATCTTGTGGACAAGATCAGGTTTCTTTAAACATACACTGACTCTTCAGTCCCATGGAAAATAACGTCCTTCCCAAACAAGATTTTTTATCAATAAACTACCTACTCTGATTAGAATCTTTCTCTAACGCTTTTCTAACTTTTTTGCAACTCAGTGTAGAAGAAAAGCACCATCTTTATGACAATTGTTACATTGTTTGGGCTTTCAGAGAGACGGTAGATACAGGGGAAAAGAAACACCCTAACATGTGCTTCCACCCATACCAGAGAACTGCCCAACCATCAAATAACACAAGATATTTGAAAGTATTTTTTTCAACAAATGCACCTGATGCTAGTTAGGTCATTGTTTTTCTTAGAATGGAGTCGCAACTAGTTCAGACAAAGGGAGAAGACGAAGAATTAGGAAACAAATATGGCAACAGCAGAGGTTGAGCAAAAATGGCAGAGGAGTAGAAAATAGGGGCACAAATAGGCCATTCAGCCCTTTGAGCCTGCTCCACCATTCAATGTGATCATGGCTGATCATCCAACTTAGTACCCTGTTTCCAATTTCTCCCCATAATTCTTTGATCCCTTTAGTACTAAAACGTATATCTACATCTTTCTTTATAGTCTTCAATGTTTTGGCTTCACCAATTTCATGTGGCAGATAATTTCACAGGCTCACCATGCTGTCGATGAAGAAATTTCTCTTCATATCTGTATGAAAACACCTACCACTTATCCTTAGACTATGGCCCCCTGGGTCTGGACACTCCAGTCATCAAGAACATCCTTCCTCATCGACCCTGTGTCATCCTGTTTGAATTTTATTTAGAACCAAACAGAAGTGTAACAGTGAGAAAAGAAGCAAAAAGCAACTGAAAATGCAAGGAATGAGGCACTGGAAAATCTTTCATTGTTAGGCTGGCCAATGTAAAGTCCATTTTGTAAATGCTGTTCAACAGACAATACGCAAGTGTGCTATGTAATCTCAGAGAAAGCTAGAAATATGCAGCAGCTTAGGGACAATTTGCCAAAAGAGGCGGTGTTAACCTTTCAGATTGAAAACTCTCTGATGAAGGGTTATCGACCTGAAACTTTAAGTCTTTTTCTCTCCATGGATGCTGCTGACTTGCTGTGTGTGTCCAACATTTTCTGCTTACATTTCAGATTTCCAACAATATGACACTTGCCGTGAATTGAAGAGAAGAACTGAGTTAGTGGGTATCTTGTGGTGATAAGGAGGAGAAAATGTAGCTGCTTTCCAACTTAAGAGTGCCTGTTTTGAATGCTTGATGGAATGTGAATGGGAAGAGCAGACATTCTTAAAATTACCATAACTAGAACATTGCAAAAAGGTGTCTCACAGTTTACTATTATTCTATGAACAAGGATAACGTTTACAGAAATAAAAGTATGGGGGCTCTTTAAAAGAAAATAAGAACATTAATTGACCATTTCTGAAGAAGAGTCCTGACCCAAAACATCAGCTTTCCTGGTCCTCTCATGCTGCCTGGCCTGCCATGTTCCTCCAGCTCCACACTGTGTTATCTCATTAATTGACTTAGTTTGCTTGAAGAGCCTTTCTACTAATAGCGTGGACGTTGGGAAGATGTTCCCATTAGCAGGAGAGACTAGGACCTGAGGGCACAGCCTTAGAGTAAAGGGAAGACCCTTTAGAATGGAGACGAAGAGAAACTTCTTTAGCCAGAGAGTGGTGAATCTATCGAATTCATTGCCACAGATGGCTGTGGAGGCCAGGTCATTGAGTATGTTTAAGACAAAGATAGATAAGTTCTTGATTGTCAAGGGGATCAAAAGTTACGGTGAGAAAGTGAGATAATGGGTTGAGAAACTTATCAGCCATGATTGAATAGTGGATCAGACTCGATGGGCTGAACGGCCTAATTTCTGCTCCTATGTCTTACGGTTTAATATGCAAATATGCCTGACTTTTTAATGGTTTTAAATAACATAGTTTAAGGAATTCTTCAGGTTAGGCCCAACAAGGCTGCTTCACCAGTGATTTTCCCTCCATTGTAAGGTCAGAAATGGGGATGCTCACTGACGACTAAACAATGTTCAGCATCTGTGGCTGGTTTGTTCGCCGAGCTGGTTCATTGGTTTCATTACCCTGCTGGGTAACATCATCAGCGCAGCTTCCAATGAAACACAGTTGTGATTTCCTGCCTGGTATTTAAACTCTGGGCTCCATTGGAATTGGTTACGGAAATAAAGTACCCAGCAGGGTAATGAAATGTCTGCGAACTACTGAACCAGCTCAGTGAGTGAACCAGCCACAGCATCCACAACCCGAGCTACAAATCTACTCAAGAACGTTAATGTTCAGCATCCTTCATGACTCCGCAGACATTGAAGCACCTAGAGTCCATATACCACAAAATCTAGATAATATCTAGGTTTAGGCATACAATTGATAAAAAGCATTTGTACCACACTAGTGTCAGCTAATGACCGTCTTCAAAAAGAGAAAATTTAATCCCTCACTACTAACATCTGCAGGGTTACCATTGATCAGAAACTGTACTGGACTAGCCATGTAAATACTTTAGATAGAGGTCAGGGGCTGGGAATTCTGCTTTGTGCAACCCACCTCCTGATTCCCCAAGCCCGTCCACAATCTACAAAGAACAAGTCAGGTATATAAGGGAATGCTCCTTACATGCCTGGGTTGGTGCAGCTCCAACAATATCCAAGAAGCTTGAATCTCCAATACGAGGAACTCAGCTTGATTGGCACCCTCATCCACCACATTCCACACTCCCTCCCTTCCCCACTGATGGAGCAGCAGCAGCAACTCTCTGTACCATCGACAAGATGCACAGCTGTAACTTACTAAAGATCCTCCAATTACAAACCCATGATCTCTACCACTTCAAGGGCAAGTTCTTCTCTAAGCCACACACCACCTTGACTTGGTAATATATTGTACTCCTTCACTTTTGCAGCTTCAAAATCTTGAAACTTTCTCACCTTAACAACGCGATGGGTCTACCGACATCTCAAAGATTACAGTGGTTCCAGAAGGCACTCATCTCTGTCTTGGCAAGGGCAAGTGGAGATGGGCCATAAATGCTGGCTTAGCAGGCAATACCCACACCTCAGGAATGAAGAGGAATAGCTTAATTTTTCTTTTCTCTTTTGTGTCTATATGCTCCAGTAAGCCACTTCAATTCTGTCCCTCTTACCTTTCTGAATGTTCCTTGAGTGTTTTATATTTCTGTATACTTTCTGTTCCATGTGATCATATATCAATTCTATGGAGGAGTATAGCCCAGTGTGTCGGATTACATCAGGAAAATCATACACCTTAGAAGGTCCTTACTGTAGCTTCAAGAAAAATATGTTTATGTTCCCCCCGTACAGCTCTGTCTCATTCCTAACCCACAAAACTCAATTATCACATAATCTATATTTTCATTAGATTGTAGAAAACAAGTCAGTAAACATCCTCTTTTTTTCTCTATCAAGTGGAGACAGATTTGCATTTTTGAATTTAGTACCCTGTTGTGCAATGTCAGTAGGGAATGCATAACATTATTCATTACTTTAACAAAGGTGCCCATCTGTTTACTTTAAAGCTATTTAAATCAAACTATTAAAGCTTTCAATGCAAACTTTTCAGCATGACTTCAATCTCCTTGAATGTTGACTTTGTTTCCTTCTTCATGGTCATATTTTTGTGTCTTGAAATAATGTCCTCTTATTTACAGTTCTATTTCTGACTGTCTTGCTTTTCCTTACCAACCCCATGAGACAATCCAATCCATCAATATGTTTTTCCCTCTTATTCTTACACTGCATGCGGACAGAAAGCCTGGTCAGGTAATGTGTAGATCTGCAACAGGGCCAATGACATCTCTTGATTTGTCCCAGCATCTCTCAGAAGTGTTTGGTCTCCAGTCATTTTCCTATCATCAGTACAGCTGAGGTGAGGATATTGTAGTCTGTTGCTGGAGACAGGCAATTCAAATCTGTCTCCTGTGAATGCTTAAGTGCTGCAGCTCTATGCTGCCCCATTTCTCATTTCCTGGTTTTGTCACTGGAATTAAATTTAGGTTAAACAAGTATCCATTGAATTTCTTTGTTAAGAGTTGTGTTATACTCTCCTGAACAGCTCCAGCCTCCCAATCGTCTTGTATCTCAGTTCTTTTTATGTTATCAAATCAGAAGTCAGCCTCTCTTGCTAACCCTTAATACCTAGGTGTCATTTCCAACACAGCATAATCTGTTTCATCTGAATTTGGATTGGATTCTGGAGAGAAATCAGCATGGTTTGACATTATGTTACATATTCCAATCATTCTTCTGCAGGGATCAAATCAGATGCCTGTATCCTGAAATCGAAACAAACTTTATTCTCCAAAAATATTCCAGGCTTTCAGTTTCACTTGTACCTCCTTTTGCCATGTATTTTCCTTGCCCCCATCATGTCTTTGCTTACTTAACTCAAAAAAACTTAACAAGTTAAAATTGCATGTGAAAATTAATTTTTAAGTTGTGTACAAGAAGGTAAAATTAAATCTTTTAACCATAAAAATTATAGCACATCAACCAAAGAAAATTCTGCTTTCATTTGAAAATGTATTTCAGCAGGAAGCCATTGGTTGCACCTCTCACTTTGGACAAAGGGCACAATTTTTAGGACACCCAGAAGTCAGAAATGAAGGTGGGAAGGGAGAGCGCAGTTGCAGAAATACTAGTGCCAGGAGGTGTAGTTGTTACAGGATGCTGATCATGGTGCAGGCAATGCTTACCATGGTGGAGGGTGGAGTGCCAGAAGTGCAAACAGCTGCAGGAGTGCAATGGAGGATCACCCTCAACATTGGGCCTACTGCTAAAGATGGAGCTAGCCTGAGATGAATGTGACCCAGTGCAGCAACTACATCTTTCCAAGCAGATTGTAACAGACTGCTGTGACCTCACCACCAAAGACTTTGTCCCTCCAAACATTCCTCACCCTGCACTGCCAGTAGCCAATGTCATTGAGAACTCAAAAGTCTTCATTTCTACCTCTTCCCAAACAACTGCTGCACACTTTGGTGGGATCTTGCAAGTGGTTATTCAACAATACATTTTATTGGTTGTTGATGCTGTTTGCCAAGCATTGAAAGGACAGAGGACAGGCACTTGTACCCACACTGCTGGACTACTTAAAGTGTAGGGCATCAATATTACACCAAGGTGACAATCAAGGCACTCTGTGACTGCCCAATCAGATTTATCAGGAGCAGGTAACCCTCAAATGTCGACAAACATAGCAAGTGCTGCCTCCACGTGTGAGCTCGCATTCCTGGCAGCTGCTACTACTCCATGTTCTCGCTGTTTATGTTGCTGTAGTGATTTACTTCAACCGTCAAAAAGCATGGATGGAACCTAGGGGACAAGGCATAATCTTTATAGATGTGGCTGTGTATTCCCATAGGGAAATATAAACAGAGGTGATACAACCATGGCCACTTGCTCAGCAGGATAACCATTGAGAAGGCTTATGGCTCTGCTGCCAGTATCAGCTTCCTATCCCCATGGCAAATATCCACCCATAAAGTTCACAGTGGGACTTGAGTACACCATCAATCACATCTGAAGATAATAATATATACACCATGGTGCTACAGATACAGTTGAGTAGGTGTAATGAATGCTTGAAGACAGTAAGCAGAAAGGGATAAGAGGAGCAAAAAAAAAACAGGAGCAAAAAGTGTGGTCTCATGGATTGGAAGTCTGAATGATTGCATTATGTCATGATTGAAAGTGAGCCATACATAAACAGCAAACATACATCCTGACAATTAGCAACCAGACCATATTTTCTAAATCTCTCCTTTTGTACTGTATAAATGGACTTTTATTTTCCCTTTTTTCCCTTGTTTGGTTTTTTTTGTTTACCTTTGCATTACTTTATTTGATCTGCTTTCACTCTCACTTTTGCTGATATGGGCTTTGGTTTTCAATTTACTTATCTTCCAATCTTCTATCATTTGCTTTTTCTAACTGAATTAGAGTTAAAATTAGAATTAGAATATGCTTTTATTGTGACCTGTACTCCAGTACAGGAGTACAGTGAAAGGTTGTATATGTCGCCTCTCATGGCACCACGTTAGGGACAAGTACCTCAGTACAAATCTTAGACAGACAAGAGGAATAAAAAGAAAAGTAGTTGCATTACTTTTACATTACAGTATTTAATGATCAAGGTAAAAATAAGACATTGTTAAAGGATTGATAGAACAATCAGGTAAAATAATTCAGATAAACATTACATTGTAGCAGCCAGGGACTTCCTGTGGTTTGACCACATGCGCCAGACACCCCCGTCCAACAACTGACCCCACTCCAAGCCTTCAGTCCTCTCTAAACTGGCTCTCAGCTGCTCCAAGGTAAGTTCCAGGACTGCTTCCAGCATCTATTAAAATTATTTTTTAATTCTTTATTTATTTAAAGAGCTTATACCCTACTTATTGGATTAGCGATTCAATCTCTCAGTCAATTATAACATGTTAATTGCTCAACTGCACTTTCATTCATTCATTATTTTCAGATGTAGCCTTTTTTAAAATCAGTTTTATTTCTATTCCTTGACTGACAGTTTTCCTTCTCGCAATTTTAAAAGGAAACCTGATTGTCAGAAAAGAACGAGGCTTTACAAGCAGACATATACCTTTTGTGAAAGGAGCAACAATTGTAATGAAGAACTGGCAACTTACTGTGGGAATGTCAGCGGCTCTTGCAGTTTTATAGTCTGTGTATGTTTATTTTGTTTTGGTATGAATGGTATGAATGATGGTTTGCAGCAGATTATGAAGGAAAGGGCAGAGTTGGGCAATGCTCCTTAAATGAAAGTGCATAGTTTCAGTGACTTAGTAGAAAATGTGGTCAAAAGCTAATTTGAGGTCAAATACAGAATCAAGGTTACATGTCGTCAATTTGAGCCTCAGGCAGTAGCTGGGGGAAAAGTTTGAGTTAGTGGCCATGGAACAGAAGACAATGGCATTGACCAATCAATATTCAGTTGGAGAAAATTTCTGCTCATTTAGTAGTGGATACTGGATAAGCAGATACGGTCAACGGGTGGTGAGAGGGGTAATCAGCCAAAATGGGTGTTAACAGTGTATATGTGGGATTTGGCAGTGTGTTTTCAGATAATATTACTGAGGAACTGAATGTGGATCAGAAATTGGAGGGAGTCAAGGATAGATTTTTAAGATGCTCCAGGGGTAATGGTGCAGGATTGAAAAGAAGGAACATAACCTGGGAATGGGACAGGGACAGGTCAAACATATTTTAGACACTAGCAGATTTTACATTCCATTGACTGGGTGGGTTAGGTTAAAAGCAAAACTATCCTGGTAGCTATACATTTGGTGATTTTGTTTTTGCCATAAGCTAACTACAGTGAATAAATTCCATATAATTTCAAACACAAGCTTTTTGAGCCTTTTACTTCTAAAATTTTGCACTATGCATCAAGTACTTTGTTCAATTGATCATAATGTAGTTGTAACCTATTTCTGGGTGGCAATGAGTGATTAATTGAAGTCTCTGGGTACAGGTTGATAGCTGTGCACATCACTTAGGTAATTAATTTGTGTTATAGTAATGAATCACATATTGATGTATCATCATTGACCTAAAAAATTATTTCTACCCAAAAAACCGTGTCCATTATGCTCATCATGGAATATAAAAACACAACAAATTTAATTATTGCAAACTGGAAATATTTGTACACAAATCTAACTCTTGTATGTCTCTCCTTCCAATCTGTATAACCTCTTTGTCTAGTTGGATAACTAATTTAGTATTCCACTTTTCAGTACTTAAATGAATATTCAATGCAAGTGAGCCATCAGAATATAAAAGCAGTCCGTTGTTTTCTACCTAACATCCTGAGTACTCACAGCAACTAACACAAAAACTGAGAAGGAAGATAAAATTGGCATAACCTTAGTAACTCAACTTTAAATCTTTGCATCATAAAATGCTACAGATACGGTCATGCCAGTTCTTCAAAAGAGCCATTCAATTACTTGTAGTCCCATTTCCTCTTTCCATATAGCCTTCAAATTGTCTTAATTCTTGTACACTGCACTTTTCAAAGCTTCGAAAATGTCAAGGAGCTTTGACTTAAGCATTCAATCATAGTATTCACTGAGCTGAATCTCTGTTGTTTTTTGTTTAATGCAGTGCCATGACTTACATATCTAAACAATTCCGTGTTGAAATCATTCATGTCCTGTTGCTAAGACTCTTTGCCCCATAAGTTAGACATTTTCCCTCAACCTTCAGCTCAAAACTATTTTGCCCCACAACTTTCAGGAAAATCAAGTGCAACGGCGAGGGCAACAAGAGATTATTGTTTTTGGACAACAACAGAACCAACAAACAATCCCCTTAACCAATGTGACTTGGAGATAGAGAAAGAAACAAGACAGAAGGGTAAATGAGAATCTATTAGGAAGGGAGACACATTCAATTGATAAAGTTCCCTTCTGGTGTAGGCCAATCATGACAAGAAATTCCAGCTGGAAGACCCAGCCAGTCTGCCTGACAAGGGGGAGGGGGCTGTTATAGGTGGGGGTTTTCAGCAAGACTGGAGTGGTTCTGCTGTGACCTCACTGAAGAGAAGCTGAATACAGTCTATGGCAAAGTGCACTGACGTCCTTTAATTACCCTGACCGCTGTCTTCATGTGCCTGACAGTTTGGTCCCCTACAGCCACATAGGATGCAGATTTCCATGGTAGACATGCTGGTTGGGGATGAGGCCAGGTGGAGAACATTGCCTGGTGAAAGATTTACCAAGGGCATTATGAAGTAGGCTCAGGGGGCCAAACCTCAAAAAGAATGATGACTATACGCATCAAATTAATACCATTACAGTGCTCCTAAAATTAGAAGAACAACGGCGCAGACCAACACTGCCCTCGTTACAGTTATCGGAGACAGAACCAATGCGGTAGAATGTAGGAGCAGTACTAGCTGTCGACTAGCTTGCAGAGATTCAGGGCAGGAAACAGGGGCTTCAGTCCCAGGACCTCCGGGGGAATGCCACTGTGTACAGTTCTCTCCAGTCAATGAAGCAATTATTCAACATTTCCTGTCTCAGCCAATTGCCCATCAATCCTGCCAGTGTCCCTTTAATCCCACATGACTCAATTTTTTTTCTAAACAAACCTACTAATATACCGTGTTTTGGATTATGAAACACCCCATACGTCTCAAGGGCCATTTTTAATGATGAGAAGAGGTATCTCAATTGCGCACCAAAAAGCTGGCTAAGTACTGAATTAAAAAAGAATTAACATCACCAAGGAAACTGTCAAAAAAGAAAACCACAACAAAGCACCGTGGAAGATGCTCAAGACAATAAGCGGTCACTAAACAAAAATTGAGAACCTTCAATCATCTCCCAGTGGTGCAAGGTGATAAGAAATCGTACAGATTGAAAACATCTCCATAGAATGTGGCAATTAATTATTATTGGAATGGTTGGCTCTGTTGGCTGAATGCTGGTCTAGATCAAGTTAGTGCCAACAAGATGAGGTTGCCATTCCCACTTTTCCCTGGCCTGGTGGTGGTCTCATTGCTATGGTTTGGAGCTCTCTTCAGGCACAGAACTAAAGATCTAGTCATAGTAGACAATGACATCCATTTTTGGATATCAACAAATCGTCTTTGGACTATTTGTTTGCGCGTTCCTCCACTTTAAAGACACATTACTCTATTTGCTTAAACAGGCCAGTCAGAAGATGCAGCAAGAAATTTAGACTCTGGTAACAGAACAATTTCTTGACGAGATACAAAGGGACAATGAAAAAGCTTTTTGCTTGGCCACAGGTGTTCATTGACTACAATGTCTGTTGGATAATGAAAAGAAGCAGGATAGCTGGCCTCCCCATCGAAATGTGGCATTCTTCAGGAGTTCTGTTTTCCACTGCATCAACCAGCTCAACCTCAGGTACAGCCAACATGCTGAGCATCCAATCAACTTACATTTATTTCATCACGGTTATCCTGAACTACCAAGAAATAAATTTAGTTTGGACACGTTTCTGGTACTGCTGCTTCACCTAAAGTAATTATTATTGGGAAACATAAAACAGATGCATCGTGGACATTTGGTTATTTAGTGATTAATCACTGTATTACTTCCTCAATATTGAGACACACATTACAGCCTGTGAAGGCGCAGTCGAGTTAAATATTGTTAAACACAACATTCAGAAATTATACAGGATAAAAATAATTACCGGTTGCATTTGCGAGAAAAAACAGAAATGTGCATACTGTCATAAAGTTTAGACAGGTTGGACTATTCAGCTATGTACATATCAGAGTAGTTCATGTAAAATAGAACCAAGCCTGACAGTGCTGGAACAATAACCTGGCTTTGCTCCTACTCTTTGTCACCTGGGGCATAACGTTTGAAAACCATAGCAGCCAGTCAGTATCCTGACTCGCTACTGATGGGGCCATTGTCTATCCTTTGAATAACCCAAAAATGGTCATCGCAGCTCTAAATGATCTGCTGTAATAAGCCACCAGAGAGATATTCGAGGATGAAATGAGTGCACCACTATTAAATGAGCTACTGAATAATTCTTGGAAGCAGGCCAGAAAATATTCCTTGTATGAATGACCCATTACTCAAGCATCAGAATCACATGCAAATTATGAAGTTCATTTTCTCACAACTGAAGTAAAACAGAGAGCTCACCACAGACTCAATGAGAATGTTATTTGGGTCATATGTAATGAATTGCTTGAGCAACAGTAAATATGGAAGTTTTGGGTGGTTCAGTGCATACAGCTATAAAGTAGCCCATTGATCGCCCTCAATTAATCTAAGTAATAGAAAATAGGTCAGGTTACTTTAAAGACTTGTGCTCTGACCTCCCAATATCTGCCGTGTCAAATCCAATGCACCCAAGTAAACTCAGGGCAGTTCTGACTTCTTTTATGCAATGTGCAGACAGGCTGATGCCTGCTGAAATTTTTTTTTCCAAACTCTGCAAATTTCCAACTAATCATCCTTCAGCTCAAAGGTTAGTCATCTCCGGGCCATGGAACATTAGCTAACAAGAAACATTCTTACTGTTGAATGAGGTGGCTACATCAGTTTTTATTGCCTTCAAATAAAAGGTCAGACCACAGACTGAAGTTTTCTCTGAAAGACTGCAACTAGTTCAAAATAATAAGTGAGCTCTGCTGATCTTACTTTAAAATAATGAATCACTTGGTTAATAGATTTTATACCTAGAATCATAGAGAATGATATTGCACAGGAGGCACTCAGGCAGCCCACTGTATCGTTGTTGGTCCTTTGAAAGACCTCTCCAACAATGACAAGTTGTATATATCTAGGGCAGAACTTTCAAAGACATAGAACAATGGGCAATGAGGAGTCAGTTGGGAAAATACAACAAGATTGGAAAAATGACATGTAGAAAATTAACTCCAATTTTGCCCCACCCTCAGATTTAAACAACAGGATAGGGACATCTCATTATTACACATTCTCCCCTTGTCCATATGTATATTGTTACTCTCTCAGCAACAGAAACTAGATGATAACATGAAAATCTGAGCAGTTATCTGATGGCTTAAACTCATTGTTCATTCCTCTGGGTATGATCTTGGTCAGCAGTTCCCCAACA
>JAHRHZ010000017.1:4666964-4687644 GCA_024137785.1 Ginglymostoma cirratum | reverse complement strand
AGATTTCTGATGAAGGGTCTAGGCCCGAAACTTCAAGCTTTCCTGCTTCTATGATGCTGCTTGGCCTGCTGTGTTCATCCAGCCCCACACCTTGGTATCTCGGATTCTCCAGCATCTGAAGTACCTATTATCTCTTTATTAAAATAAAGTTCACCACTTGAACACCATTGCATTTTGGAGGAGTCCAAGACCTTTAATTGCAATGTTACTGCCAGGCTGATGTGCGTGCAAGTATTGGCACCTGTCTCATGTATTTGAATAGGGTCTTCATTTGCTTTCTTAGCACCCACTCACTTTGCACTTACTTCGGTACTCACTGTGCCTCTGCCATGTCTTGCTTTTTTGCACATTGTGCATCATTCAGAACTTATAGTCTCACTGTACTTTAGTCTTGCCTTGCCATTTAATACAGATAAACCTTGTTGTGTTTGCCAGCAATGATCAATCAAGGGGGTAGATCTATAAATGGCTGTAAGACACCACAGTATATTAACAGCACACCGACAACATGTGTCAGCAGTTTACCTGACAAACACACTGAATGTGCTTCAATCAAATGGCCACAGCTCAAAGTCTAAGTGGAGTAGTCCTCAGTCAAGTCATGAGGACTGACATCAATCAGACAGTGTTACTACAACCAGTTAAGTGCATCATGTGGTCTCTCTCCAGGGCTTTGGGTTTGGGGCAGTCAGGGTCAGGGTTTCATATCATTACTGGCTAGGGAGTGGGCCATTTTTAGCCTGTAGGTCCTATGCAATCAGTCCAGGGAAGTGGTAAGTCAGTCGGCTGCACAGAAATCAGTCAGTCAGGGCCTGGTCACACCAGTTAGGACTCTCCTTCCAAGTTGGTCAGGAGGCTGGGCCATGGTAAATCCTGAGGGCCTGGTCATTGAAAGCCAGAACAGGTTATCAGGAACCACTGCTGTGGTGGTTCTCAAGGGCCCAACAATGCATTTCTGGAGGCCTTATCCAAATGGACCCTTCCTGTTCTGCCATACTTAACCCATCAATATTGGGTTAGCTGAGGAGAACCTGAGGCACTGGGGCTTCCTGTAGAATTCAAAGACATTTAAGTTTATTCACAAATCTAACTTACCAGTTGGCCCCTTGAACATGCTCTACCAGCCAATAAGATTAGTGCTAAGAGTCGTAGTCATACAGCATGGAAAGAGGCCCTTCGATCCAATAAGCCCATGCCGCCTGTATTCCCTCACTAAACTAGTCTTACTGCCTGCACTTGGCCCATATCCCTCCAAATATTTCATTCTCATGTACTCATCTAAATGTCTTTTAAACATTATAACCGTACCCGAATTTGTCACTGTTTTCAATTCCATATTCTGATCTACTTTCAATTACTTTGTTTCCCTTGCCTACAAAATCTGTTTACCTCAGCCTTAAAATATTCAAGACCCTGCCTTCACTATCTTCTGAAGCAGTGTTCAAAGCTGTTATTTAATATGCCTGGCGCTCTAAGCTGCTTAAGGGATTTAAATCCTGCAAGGAAATGCTATTTCTCATCCCTAACAAGCAAACTCACTGGAAGAGACATTAATATCTAGACCTCACCCTCAGAGTTAGTTAAGTCAACTTCAGAAGGGAGCAATGTTCAGTTGGCTGAAAGGCTAAAACATGCTTACAGTCTTCTTTCACTTCCACTCCATTCTGACTGTAGTACTCCAGCAATGGCAGCTTCCTCAACACTACAATCAAATTATGACATCATGACATTGATAGTTTTCCACCACGATTTTGAATGGCAATTGGAACTCTGACACTTCATTGTAAATCATGCTAGCCATGTGTATCAGCAGCCTCAGCATTCCCAACCATTTGCTCCAATTGTAATTCATGTTTCCCTCCATGATCTGAACTCTTGAAAGTGCAACCTCAATAAATTCACTAGTCATAAGGCCTTTTGCATCAAACCAACCTAACAGTACCGCAAATGAACCTGTCAGACCAGAAATATTAATGGTCCTGAGATCTGCTTCACTTCATGCTGCATTTCCAAACCATTTCCACAATCTAACGATACACTATAAAACTGTAACAAGGAAGGTCAATTCCTCTAGAAGCATCGCAGAGCTCCTAAAGTCCTGTATAAGAAGTCTGCTGATAAAATCCCCATACACTGCATTAAGGGGAACAGAGAAACATATACAGAAAGCAATTAACATTTGCAGACAACAGAAACTAGGAATGCTAGTTAACTGTGGAAATTATTCTGAGTAACTTCAGGAGAATACAGATAGGCTGGACTGATGTATGTCAAACGAAATTTCTGAGTGATGACAGAGAAGTGATTATTTTGGGATAAAGAATTAGGACAGGATGCACTAATTAATAAATCCTAAACAAGACATAACCAAAAACAAGTTTGTAGTTCAGATAAATCATAACAATGTGGAAGAGCAGATTTACAATGGAATCCCAAGTTTTATGCCTAGGAGTATACACTATAAGGCAGCAATGTCTGTACAAATCTGTTAAAATACTGGTAAGAATACTACATTATTGTCACAGATAGTCTAGCAGAAATCCATTTTCAGCCACAATTTCAATGAAGCTGCAGTGATGGAATGAGTGCAGTTCAGAGGATTTTACCAATCTGTGTTACATCCCCAAGGTATCAGCTTCAAACTTTATTTGTTCATGAGTTTACAGTCACTAGTCCACATGGCATTACCTGGCCTACAAAACTGTCTGAAAAAGGATTTTTTTTCTACGATACCTTTATTAAGAGTATGAAGAAATCTAAATACAATAAACAATACAATGGTCCAGATTCTAACTACTTCAATGTATGTCACAAATCTGTTGTGACTCCATTACAATTTATTTATCAATTTAGCTCCTTTGCTTCAAATGTACATCCAACCATTAGATTCCCTGGCTATATCATTCAGTTTCCAATTCCTCACTTTGGTTCAGCAACTACACAAGCTTGGTGATGAGCCAGACACTTGGCTCTAATTAGTGTAATTAGCACTTTAACATTGTGCTCTAATATATCATGAGTCAGATTCTGACCGGGCAGCTTTGAGACAAAGAACTATTTATAGCAGGACTGACTTTTCCCCAAGTGAAGATTTTGATGTTAATTTGGTCAAGCAATTTTCTCCGCTCCAACCTCTTCTTGGAAATTGTATTGTCCCACTTCTTTCTCAATTAAGGTCTCTTTCAGTGCTTTGGTTCCCACTCTGAAAACTCCCATGCTCCTCCTTTATCTTTCAGATTCTTTTGTTTTGCTTCTCTTACTAAGAAAATCATAGCTTCAGTCTTAGGGTATTTCCTGTCATCATGTCTGTGACTGATAGTGCATCCTACTACATAACCAATGGAACCCATCACAATGCCATGAAGGATAACAAGGTGTAGAGCTGGATGAACTCAGCAGGCCAAGCAGCATCAGAGGAGCAGGAAGGCTGATGTTTCTGGCCTAGACCCTTCTTCAGAAATGGGGTCTAGGTCCGAAACGTCAGCGTTCCTGCTCCCCTGATGTTGCTTGGCCTGCTGTGTTCATCCAGCTCTACACCTTGTTATCTCAGATTCTCCAGCATCTCTACATAGTTCCTACTATCTCTGAAACAATGCCATCAAGACATGCCTCTCAACTCATACTAAAATGCAATATTATATCAAGTTCACCAACAAATGTTGTGGCTGTGATGAGTTTTAAAACATCTACAGCCCCACCAACAATGATACATGAGTTTTCTCGCTTCTTACCTAAACATGTTTAAACTGACGATTTGTCAGGAAGATTTACTCCCCTGTCTAAATTCTAATCTTCCTCATTGCATAAGCACCAGATGGAACTGCACTGTATGTCAGAAGATAGTAAAAGAGATTGATGTTATTTCCCCCCCGAACAAAACAAAATCCTAGAATAACAAATACACTATCGTTTTGTCTGTTCCGTATTCTCATTTGCAGTTTGCTCTTTAGAAATACAAATGTTCTTGTGTGTTTATGGCTTTCTCATCCATTTTTTTCTGTTTTGAGTGGTTAATGCACGTGGTTTTATTTTACTATCCTTAATCTCCTCCTGACTCTGAGATTACAATAATTAATAGCAAGATAAACAGGAATCACTTCAAATATTCCTCGTATGAAGTGGTTCGGTGTTTGTTTATGGATAAGGGCTTTCATTATTCCAGTGACAGCACAGTTTGTTTCCAGAGTGCATTATGGACAAACATCAGAAGCAATTTTGTTTTTAAACAGACCTGACACAAATCATCTGTAGTGGAGTTGTTATAAAATAGCAGTATAAATACATAATTGTCAAATCAAGCATGAAAATTGAAAAAGAATAGTGTAGCATTGGAACTGCAGCAGAACCTGATCTATAAATTGCTGATGATAAGATACTCTCCATAAACAGGAAATAAACCTCAATTGTGAAGTCCATTTTCATTACCTTAGTTATGGAGGGCAGCCTATCATGATATCAGTAGCTAGAAATATTCATTGTGAGAAGAAGGGTCATAAAGGATTGAATTCTAAATCAAATGGCATAGAATATTCTGAGTTAAGAGGAAGAGGGTGAAGGGCATATTTCTATTTTATAAAATAGGGAAATAAAAAGGATGAGTAAATTAAATCAACAGATTATGTTATTAATCAATATTGATCCAGTAGTCTCAAAACATTTCTTTTTCATTTTGAAGCTAACTGTATTACCATTTATAAATGAACAGAATTCACATCACGATCCACTTTCAAAGCTTCATTCAAATTCTTCCTCAGACAGGAACAATGCAAGCAGAATGGACTACATAAAGAGGCTAAGCAAAGTTGGTCATAACCAATAGTGCTGAAAATTTATGCTGGAGAATAATTCTAAAGTCATTTATGCGTAGTGGATCCATGATCTTTTGGAGTACTCAGCAGCAATAAAACATTCCTGATCACATCAGTTGCACCATAGTTGCCTGTCACTCCAAAAAGCACCTTAAAGCATATTGTACTTAGCAAGTATGACACAACACAAGGTGAAGAAGTTTATTCGACTCTTGTCCCCAGAAAGAAATAGATTACTTTTTCTGTTTCATACTAAACCTTTTATTCATTGCTAGAATCATTGGCAATTGATTTCCCATCACTAATTACCCAGAGGGCAATTATGAGCCAAACACATTGCTGCAGGTCTGCAGTCATATGTTGGGTCATATCAGGTAAAGATGGACAGATTTCCTTCCCTGCTATCAGAATCTGGTATGCACAACTATACGTATGTATGCAGATTGTCATTGTCCCTGAACAGACAACAATAAAGGAATTGGGAGCAGAACTCACCTTCTGCCATTCTGCAGTAAAACACTCACTTTGTACTCCAAAGGAACAGGAATGTGTTAACCACCGAGCGGTAAGGAGTTACTAAACTGGGTGGTTATGTTCTTGAAAACATCGACGTGTTCTTTACAGAGAGCTCTCAGTGATCACTTTTCACTCCAGTTTGGTTTCATTTCTTTTTTCCCTTCCTATATTTTGGAGTGGAGGTCTTCTTTTACTCCCCACAATAATACTTCTCCACTCTGGCAATTTAAACCTTTGTTTGATGTAAGCAACTTCACCCCAAGCAATCATCGAAGTATTTACGAGAGATAGAGTACTGAAGATGCTGGAGAATCCGAGATAACAAGCATGGGGCTGGATGAACACAGCAGGTCAAGCAGCATCATAGGAGAAGTATTTACCTTGCTTTTAGGAAAATGGATGGTGAGGATTTCTTCCTTCTCCCAAATGAGGCATTATTTGCCAGGATCAATGACTATAAAAGGATTACACATGCAAACAATGAGCAAGAACAGCTGAGGGACAGGCTGGTGGCTCATTCACTCAAAGTATCCACAGAATAAGCACCAAAATCTATTTATTTATTATTTAGCATTTTGAAAAACAACTAGCAAACATTCAGAGTCTAGACTTCTAACTTACCACATTGATTATTGAAAATGAGAACTGGCTAGGTTCTACAATAGTGGCCCAATCTATAACACTAGTTCTACAGCTGGACAGCAAGCTGAAAATCCAAATAATTGAAAGAACTGCAGATACTAGAAATCAGAAACAAAAACAGAAATTGCTGGAAAAATTCAGCAGATCTGGGAGCTTCTGTAGAGAGAAAGCAAAGTTAACACTGGACCCGAAAAGTTCTCTCCACAGAAGCTGCCAGACTTGCTGAGAATTTTTTTTTAGGAATTTCTGTTTTTGAAGCTGAAAATCCATCCCAGCTCTTAACACAAAAGCCTATAACAGCAATAACAAGGTGTAGAGCTGGAGCCTATAACAGAGAAGTACTTTCATATTTCAACAAGTTATATCAGCTCATTTTTACCTCCGAATTTAACACTGAAAGATGCTCCACGGTTTTGAGAAAATGTTTTCCTGGAAGCCACTTGAAACCAATGATTCACTTTACAAAGCAGCTAACACCAGTTAAGTTGTAAACATGGGAAATTTCATCAGACACTACTCTCAACAGTTGCTGTGGCACCCAATCAGCCTCAAGCAAAGAAACACATTCAGCAAAGTGATCACATTCATTAAGATGTCCATAGATGAAGTCACCTCAGCATATCCATTTAGTACGGAAAAGCAGGTTACTTTTTAGTTATTCACAGGATGTGGACTATGCCTTCAAGGGCATCATTTGTTGTCCATCTATAGTTGATCTCAAACATGGTGACAAACCACCTTCTTGTACCACAGCAGTTCCTGTGGTGAAGATACTGCCACAATGCAATTAGAGCGAAGGTTTAATGAATGCGGTGGTGTTCTAATGTATCTGAATCCTTTTGCCCTCCAGGTGCGAGGGGCCAGGGGTTTGAAAGGTGTTGTCAAAGAAGCCTTGGACTGTTACTGTAATGCATCTTGCAGATGGTACGCACTGCTACCAATACTGAGATTGCACTACTCCATACTGCAAAGTGTAGTATGTCATACATCTGAAAGTACATATTATTACCCATGCCTTTGGTGAAACACCGCTATGCCAGCAAAAGTTGGAATACTGGTTGTAACTGCTAATCCACAGTCTTAAAAAAGTACAGCCAGTTCTTTTGATCAGAATCCCCAGTAATTACCCCTCACTTCAGTTTGGTGTTGCCTTTTTATTTCTCTTCCTTTGTTTAATTTGTTCTGTCAAGTTCATTCTTTTTTCACAACTCTATTTCTCTGCATTAGTGATTCAAAGCTTTGTCTGATACAGGCAACTTCATCCTGGAGAATCTATCAAAGTATTTCCCTTGCTTTTAGGAAGCTGGATAGAGAGACTGATTTATTTTTCCAACGAAGTACTATTCCTTGCCAGGACTAATGCCTATACAAGGATTAGACGTAGAGAGGATGAGCAATTACAGCTGGTGGTTCTACCCTCTGGATCCAGTTCTGATGAAGACTCACTGGACTCAAAACGTTAACTCTGCTTTCTTCCCAAAGATAGTGCCAGAAATGATGAGTTTCTGCAGCCATTTCAGTTTTTGTTTCAGTTCTCCAACGTCTGCAGTTCCTTGTTTTGTTTCTCCTGGTGTCTTAGCCAGTAATGTATTCCCTACCTCAATAGATTGGTGTTTATGATATCATTGCTATTTGTGTAATCTTACTAAGATAAATTAACTGCTGTGCATTCTATAGTACAACAACAACTGCACTTCAAAAGCCCTTCTTGCCCTGTGAAGCACTTTGGAAATCTTACGATCATGAAAGTTGCTTTGTAAATGAAAATCCTTTCAATATTTTCTTTGTATCTTTACAGAGGTCATCAACGAGACAGAACATAAACATTTGCCTACTCCACTTTAGCAACTGTTTGCTTGTGAAATCCACCAAAGGATAATTCTGAACTTTTAAGATCTTAGCTTCCCAGTGAAACCATTCCAAGATCAGGTTCCCCTGAATGACTCATCCATGTCATCTTTCATGGCCTCACATTATATCCATACTCACCATGAATATAATTCCAGGCATCTGCTGAGGACTAAATCTCTTGGAAACGGGAATCCTGATCCAGATCCGATAAAATATCGTCAATTTACATATCCAGGTCTATTTTTTTGGATGGATGTCTGACACAGGATCTATCACAACAGAAGCAGTGCAGCAAGGTAGCATCAAAGTGCATTTTCACGGAAACCATGTCCCCTTTTAGTGCAAAAGCTGCCATATTCCAACATCATTTTAATAGCTACAGAGAGAAACTGAGTGAGTAAGCCAAACAGGAGAGGGGGTAGGGTGGCAAGTGTTCAAGCCTGTAGGTGATGGGTGCATGATAGAGTAAGGTTCCTGGTGGATGAGGGATCAGAGTGCAAGGTGGGTGGGTCGATGATGACGTAGGGCAACAGGTGATTTTGGGGGTACAGCTGGCAGGCAAGCTGTCCAGAGGGTAACATGGGTCAGTATGTCGCAGTAGCGTGGGGGCTGGGAGAGATCAGTCAGGCATCTGTGTGAGTGATTCGCAGCTGTCCATTGAGCTGAGGGGAAGGATGTTTGAGTACCTGTGTAGGAGGACTGGTTATCTGTGGCAGGAAAAGGGTGCCATACATCCAGTTGGGGGGTTGGTATCTGTGGTGGAGGGGTCAGTTGTTTGGGGTTCAGGGAGGTATAGAGGTTGGGGGTTGGACGTGTTCAGCATTTCTTGGGGTGGGTGTCGGAAATTCATGCAGACAGATGTCAGTAGAAGGCAAGTTCGGGAGTAGTTAACTGTGAGTGATTGTGGGGTCAGTTTTATCATTAACCAGGTACGACAGGAAGTTTTAATCCCTGTAGCAATTCTTCAATAACTAAGCAGGTAAGTAAATCAGAACTGTCCTAACTCTCCAACTCAAACTCAGAGTTAGGGGATGTTTTTGGAGGATCCAGATGTTGGGCAACTGCCCATCCAAAGTTTAAACTTCCCAGGCAATTGCAATGTAGTCAGTGCATCAAGGTCACCGAAAGGTCCCAATTTGCATCATTCAGGATGTGGCTGAATTCCAGCTATCCAGAGACCAGAGGATCTGGGCCACAGTGGCTAACAAAGCACCAAAATCAAGCTGCGTGTCTTTGTCATAACTGTCTTCAGTATGTTTTCAAAAGGTCACTTTAAGAAAGGAAACAGTTAGGACAACTTCCAAAGAGTTATCAGATTCCTGTCTCATCTCATGGCTATGCAGAAGCAAAGTTTCTACCTTAGCAGCAAACAGGAAATGCTGATGCCACTTTAAGAAGCTGCACTGACGCTTCCACACAAGGGCCCAGGAAGTCACACCATCGAAAGGCTTCGCTCTCCCCAGTTGGGAACATACCTACTTTTCTTAAAATGAGAAGTCAGCAGAAACCCAGGAAGGTTCCTCCAAGCGGTGGAACAGCAAAATATGTCAATGCAAATGCATTTTTGCAGCCTGTGCACAGGGTCAGTCATTCCCACGGAATTTCTTACCTTCAAAGTTTTTAAAAGAGTTTTTAAAATTGAGCAACGTTCCAGCAATTATTCTAGCACATTGAAATGGTTTAGGAGTAAGGTTGTTGACTTGCTCGCCGAGCTGGCTTGTTTTTGTTCAGACAGTTCGTCACTATGCTAGGTGACATCACCAGCTCGGCGAGCAAGTCAACAACCTCATCCACGACCCGAGCTTCAAACCTTCGCCAAAACTTTCAATGGTTTAGGAGTATTTTCAGAAATACTAATTCACAAACAGGTATGAGAAACTGACAGATGACAGCAAAGGATCAAAAGAGCAGAAATCAAAATTAAACTCAAATGGTTGCATTGGTTGGTGTTTACTCGCGGTTCTCAGTTCAGCGCAGACTAATTGATGTATATTGTTGATATCATATATATTCAAATAAAGGTGTACAAAATTAGTGCACTGCTATTACAGAAGGTCTGCTGTTAAAAGCTCTAAAGTCAAAACAGTAAACTGCTGTTTAAAAAGTGGAACACACCAAACCTGCCATCTTGTTCTAATGAAAACAAGACAGAATTTTAAAAATACTGTGAAATACTTGACCTGGATAATCAAACTAATAGGTCTTGGTGGTGAAATAATTCCCTTGTTGTATTGGGAATAAAGAATATTATTAAAATGAGTAACTCAATAATGTACCATGATGCTTCATCTTTCATGAATTCTCTTGATTTATGTGAACAGTTCTTGTAAAGAAGATAACGTGATGAAGTCGCCTGACTCGTTCATCAATAGTACATTTCCTAATTTGTGCAATTTGTTAGCAAACATCATTATGTACAGCTGTAAACGTCAGGTACAATATACAACAACAATATTCTTTTCAACTGGCAAGACCCTTCAATTTGCTGTCACAGGGTCTGAGCTGTATGCACAGCCTGGTGTTCCTATATATCTCACTAATTTCACTCTCATCAGCAATAATTCTAGACATTCAAGACCTTCAGCTTCCCTTTCATTACAATACGAGTAGCAGCAAGTTTTAGCAATCATTGTGGGCAGTGGCTACAGAAACGCCACTGATTTTAATCAACTCTTTTTAAATTATTCCATTAAAAAGAACAAATTATGGGTCAACAGATTATTGCAAATTCCACAGATGAAACCCAAAAGCTTCAAAACAGCTCCCAAAGCTCCACAAAATTATTGCACTTCTGCCCATTAAAATAACTTCAGTTCAATACAATCTTTCTCCTTATAGACCTATCACCTACCAAAGGAGAGGTGATAAATCATAACTCACGAAGGCATTTTAAAATCATTTGATTATGACTAATATTGCACTGTATAAAATATCTGCTCGCAGAACAATCCTCAATTTTTATGAACCATGATACGTATACTAGTTACAGAAAATAAAAATGATCAATTTAACAGAAAAGAATGAGTATATATTACAAGAAGAGTTGGAAACAGTATAAAGCAGAACTGGAACAAGGCATGTGGAAGACAAACTACATTCAAAGAAGGTGGTAACTGGAGCTGTTAGTCTTTGTTATCAAAAATCATCTGGAGACCAGCTTTAAAGATAAAGCTGAAATAGGTTAGATCAGAAACATACTGCAGGACATTCTGTCCTGAATAGCTGCTGACATTAAGGTAATGTTTCCATGATTTAGGATTTTATAAAGCAGACAGGAAGAAGGTTCATGACGGAAAATAGGATATAGACTCATAGAGATATACAGCATGGAAACAGACCCTTCAGTCCAGCTCGTCCCTGCCAAACCAGATGTTGTGAATTAATCTAGTCCCATTAGCCAGAATTTGGCCCATATTCCTCTCAACTTTTCCTATTTATGAATGCATCCAGATGCCTTTTAAATGTTGTAATTGTACCAGCCTCCACCACTTCCTCTGGCAGCTCATTCCATACATGCACAACCATCTACATGAAAAAGTTGCCCCTCTAATCCTTTTTAAATCTTTTCCCTTTCACCTAAATCTGTGCCCTCTAGTTTTGGATTCCTTTACCCTGGGTAAAAGACCTAATTGATTTACCCTATCCATGCCCCTCATAATTTTATAAATCTCTATAAGGTCACCCCTCAACTCCCTCTGCTTGAGGGAGAAAAAGCCCCAGCCTATTTGGCCTCTCCCCATAACGCAAAACTTCCAACCACAGCAACATCTTTATAAATCTTTTCTGAAACCTTTCGAGTTTAACTACATCTTTCCGATAACAGGGAGACCAGAATTGAACACTTAACTAATGCCCTGTACAGCTGCAACATGACATCCCAACTGCTTTACTCAATGCATTGACCAATGAAGGCAAGCATATCAAAGGCCTTCTTCACAACCTGTCTACCGGTGACTCAATTTTCAAGGAACTATGAACCTGAACCCGAGGTTCAGCAACACTCCAAGGACCATACCATTAAGTGTATAGGTCCTGCCCTGATTTGCGTTTTCAAAATGCAGCACCTCACATTTATGTAGGTTAAACTCCATCTGCCACTCCTCAGCTCATTGTTCATAGATGTTCATATAGTTCATGGATGTAAAATACCCATATAAGTGTACACTTTTGCTTTCAACGCCAACACTTATTGCCCATTCTTTACAGCCCTGCATTTTTCTGCCTTTTTGAATCCCTGCAGACTGTACCATAAAAGTTGACTTATTATAGCAGTTTAGTACAGTGAAGTTGCTTACCATGTGATTTTTAAGGGCAGCTAAGAGTCAAACACATTAGTGAAGCCTTAGACTATAAGAGGATATTGAAGGGCTGGTCAGATGGGCTGATCAGTGGCAAACAGAATTCAGTCCAGGTCAATGTGAGGTGATGCACCTAGACAGGACAAACAATGCAAGGTTAGGTGTGTTTGGACCCTGGAAAGCACCAAGGATCAGAGGTACCTTGGAGTGCATGTACACTGGTCCCTTAAGATATCAGGGCAGGAAGATAAAATGGTTAAGGCAGCATATGGTATACTTGCCTTTTTTAGTGAAGGCATTGAGTTTATGCTGGAACTATCCAAGAGGTTGGTTAGGCCACAGCTACTCTGTGCAGCTTTGGAGTTCACATTATAGGAGGTTTCAATTACAAAGAGAATTTGGGCAGACTGGGGTTGTTTGTATTAGCACAGAGGAGATTGAGAGAAGACATGTTTGAGATACATAAAATTTTGAGAGACATGAATAGGGTAGACAGGAAGAAACTTTTCTCCTTAAGGGAGGGATCAATGACCGGGGGCATAGATTTAAGGTAAGTGACAGAAGGTTTAAAGGAGACATGAGGGAAAATACTACCACCCAGAGAGTGGTTGAAATCTGGAACTCACTGCCTGTAAGGGGGTGGGGCAGGGGGTAGAGACAGAAACCCTCACGACATTGAAGAAGCATTTAGATGTGCAATTGTACAAAGCGTACAAGGCCATGGGCTACGTGCTGGAAAATGGGAATAGAATAGCTAGATGATTGTTTTCGACTGGCATGGATACGATGGACTGAAGGGTCTTTTTTCTGTGCTGTAGATCTCTACAACTCTATGATACATTGCTGTGGGTTTGGAGTCAAGTGGGTCAGTATGGCCAAGGCACAGATTTTCTTCTTAAAAGGATATCAAAGAAACAAACAAGTTTATCAACAATTCACTAATTACATGGTCACCATTACATCTTTATTACATCTTTCCCATCTAAGCTGTGCGACTGCTTCAATGTTCCACTCAGGATGATCAGCATTGGCACACCAATCATGGCATTGACTTGCAGAAGTCACTACCGTACATGGACCTCAGAGGCACATGCAGCTGGAAAGAAAATTCAAGGGAGCACGACTGAATTGGGAAAAAGAAACTCTCATTAAGTGAAAACCGAAGGAACTACGGATGCTGTAAGTCAAGAACAAAAACAAAGTTGCTGGAAAAGCTCAGCAGGTCTGGCAGCATCTGCGAAGGGAAAAACAGAGTTAACGTTTTGGGTCCGGGGACCCTCTCAGAAGGGTCACCGGGCCCGAAACGTTAACCCTGTTTTCTCATTAAGTGAACTTTAATTCCCCAGTTTCTGTGGTGGAATCAAGATTATTAATCTAGGTCTCTGGATTATTTGCCCAACAATGTTAGGCTGAATTTTATCAGCCCCTGAACTGAGTGGCTGTGGCCAGTCAGTTGGGAAAATGTAGTGAGATCAGAAAAATGAGACTCCTAAAATTGAGAACGAAATAGCCAGATCTTGCTCCGCAGTTTTGAACAGTGAGATGAGAATCTCACTACTGAGTGGTGAGACGCCTATTTGCATGCAGTTACTTTTCACTAGGATGTAATCTCACCTAATTTACATGCAAGTTTCTGTTTTTACTGCGTAGCAGAGAGAAACTAGTCGCTGCCAATTCCCACATGAAAATGTCTCCCATCTCATGCAGGGGAGCAGGGTGCATCTCAGGCCTTCTAGCTCATTGACTCAGTGCTCACTCACATCACAGCATCTCTGTTTTGCTTTACCTTCCTATGCTTCTGTTGCCTCATGCAAAATTTAAAGACCCACTGTACTTCTATCTGGTGTGTTCACGTGAATTCAAGAGTGATTTTCAGAAGCCACTTCTGTGGCATGGTAACCCGGGGAAGGCAGTTATGGGGATGGGAGCCAACATACTGGGATGCAGAGGGGACAGTAAATGTGAAGAGGCAGAACTCAAAATATAACACCATATTTGGAGCACACGTTGCTGGGGTGGGTCATATTTTTTTTTAAAATCATTACACTTGCTTTCCAGGGACTGGGGGAGTTAAGTTGTAGGGCTGGAGCTGAGGAGATATCGCTGGAAGATAAAGACATTAATGGAACAGTTGGTTAGGAATTTCAGGAAGCTCTGAGCCAATGGTGCTGAGGGAGAGTGCAAGGAGGAAAGAAACAGGAAGGTTTGGTAGGGGCCCTACATCACCAGGCTGTGCCTGTATCTTTCCGTGTTGCCTTGCATCCTCATTTGCATTGCAAATGCGCAACTGAACTGGAAAATGGTTGCAAATGCATCTAGGCTGGCTGGAGTAGGTGCTTCTTTTTGTGGTCTACTTGTGAATCATGCAAGACCCCTTGTGAGCAGGAGCATCAAAGAGACAATAAAATATGTTGAAGACATTTGGAATCATCGTACCCTGCGTGTAAAACACATACAATGTTCAACTATGTGGCGATGTATGTGGATCGTCTGCAAATATTTGCCAACATGCTTTTTTTTAGGGGCTGATGTGGGAAGACAGTGCAGGGCATGGCGTAATTGTACCACACGTAACAATCTGCCTCTGTATTTGGGTGCCATAACTTATGCAACGTACATTGTAATAATATCCACTATGTCAAAGGTCCCTGCAACCGACATCCCAAGGTGCTCCTCATCAGAATGCTCCACGTTCCATTGTATTGAGAACTATACTAAACTGTTCTTTTTTTTGAGCACGATGTGAATGCTGACTGCTCACGTTACTAAGAACTTGTTCTGTTTCTGATATTCCCGACACAGGTTCATTACAAACGTGACCAATGGATCCAGCTACAGGAAGGAACCCGGTCGCTGTGGCTGTGCTGCAAGGAAGGCACTCAGAAATTGAAGGGGAACAAAAACTCCAGTAAATCCAGGACTAGCGGCTGCTCAATAGCCTCCACATGAAGTTGTCGCAACTGAAGATGCAGGGGAGATACAGGAGAATCCCATTACTGCGAATATGTCAGCTGTGCTAATTTTTTCGGGAACAGCCTGCTTCCAGTGATCCACAGGGAACCTGTGTGGACCTCTCAATCTTCAACCCACAAATGTATCAAGCCATTATCAATGCAATTTACAGATCACACTGCTTCATCTCAATTCTCCATGACAGGGTCTGTGCTGCAGCTTCAGCTATACATTTTGCCAACATAGCTATCCTCCAACAGGTGAGATGTGTTGTAGGCTGTACACAAGGTGCAAGACAGCACCATATCATAACACAACTGACTTCATGAACTGATAAGGATTCCAACCCAGCAAAGAACAAGTCATTGATGATTGTAAAACAAAACAAGAATTGTGGATGCCGAGAATCTGAAACATGAACTGAAATTGATGGAGGAACTCAGCAGGTCTGGCAGCATCCATGGCAAGAAAGCATAGTTTACGTTTCAAGCCCTGTGACCCTTCTTTCGTCATTGCTGCCACACTTCAAATTCTGTGTCAGGGACCCTGGAAGCTGTTATGATGTCAATATCCTTGAGAACTCTGATGCTGCTGCTTCATTTCAAAAGCTGGATGACTTGCAAGGATGGTGGCTGATGATGTGCTTCTGATCCAGCAGGGCCATCATGGAGCAGATCCCTGAAAATGAGATTCTGAAGCAATGGATTGGTTTGGGGAGGCTTTGCAGAACATGCCAGAGAGACTGCACTGCATAATCATGGCAAGCTGTGAGAGGGACATAATGGATGGTGAAGAGCTGGAGGAGCAGCTGCTGTCTTCCAAGGAAGAAGATGAGGACACTGAGCAGGACGAACATTACCTTCGACATGAAGTGCCACAGCGTCAGATACAACAAGCCACACAGGACTGAACTGACGCCCAGTTCCAATAGCTGCGAGCTGGGTGCTATGATCATTCATTGACTGTATTGGTCAAAAGGTAAGCAAACAGTTTCTGTTCCCAGAAACAAATGCAGCCTTTTTTGCTTATTTTTCCTAATTTTTCCTGTTGTTCACTAAAAATTCATGTTTTCAACTGCATGAAGGCTTTTAAACATGTGATGTTCCCACACTGAACAATGACACAATGTGATACCACACTGGACATTAGGAAGGGAGTCCCTTAGACAATGTTCTAACATGGCAATGATGCTAAGGATGGGTAACCTGTGTAGCTCAATTCTTGCAGGTGTAGATACAATGGCTCTCAATCAGACAGCTGATGATGTAAAGTAGCAATACATTTATGAATGTGAGCAACTATTTGCGATATACTGTCACCTGTGCCAACTATATGTCATCAGAAAATTTTATTATTCAGTTCCCTCCCACTCCATATACTTAGAAGGGTTGTTTGTGGCTGGAGGCAATTGACCAACTGCACAGCTGGGCTTTATATATGGTGCCAGGGTACAAATCTCAGAAAGCCCCAGAAAAGGCATGTATGCCAGCACAGACAAGTGCACAATAATGCAAGCCCAGCGCTGTAGAGATGTGACGTATTTGTAATGAGGTGAGCAGCAGAGAATTATGTGAACTAACTCAGTGTGTATATGGAATAAGCTGTCAGACGAAGTGGTAGAGATGGATACAATTTCATCATTTAAAAGACATTTGGACAGGTAGATGGATAGAAAAGGTTTAGAGGGATATAGGCCATGTGTAGACAAATGGGACTAGTTCAGTTTCGGAAACCTGGTCGACTTGGATGAGTTGGAACAAAGGGCCTGTTTTCATGTTGTTTGAATCTATGACTCATTGAAGCTCATAGAGAGAAACCCTTCCTATAACTCTGTGAAATGGACATTAGTAATAATGAGTTAAATTTGATTATAAATCACTATTTACTGCACCAGTTTGGGGGATATTCAGCATCAGCTGTTGTTTCAGACTAATAATTCCTTGGAAGTAAACCATCCAAGATCATACTGAGAATTAGAAACTTTTTATGACAGTCAAAGCTGAAATATTGATCAGTTACTCAAGGAACTTCTGTCAACCATAAGCAAAACATTATTACTTGTGATATTGAAGTACACAAATAGAACAGCCATATGACATTCTCTGCAGACAAAAAAGCTGCAGATGCTGGAATCCAGGTAGACAAACAGGAGACTGTAAGAACACAGCAAGGCAGGCAGCATCAGGAGGAAAGGAGAAGACCTGAAGAAGGGTAATACCCGAAACTTGACTTCTCCTTTCCTCCAGATGCTGCCTGGCTTGCTGTGTTCTTCCAGCCTCTTGTTTGTGTTCCATATGACATTCTCGTCCATTAATCAAATGAAGTTAATGAGCTCTATTTTAAATCTCAGGTGAAAACACAGTTTGGTGAACAGTAGCAGGGAGACTCAACCAATTTCAACAGCTAGGCTTTATTAACATGTTGCAGCCTGACCAGAAAGGTCAGTAAACCTACAGGAAATAAATTTTGGTGGCAGAAATCAATACGTGGAACATTCTTCATGCATGATTGATGCCCTGAGATTGAGAGAATCCTGGCGGGGACAGGAGAGGGAAGCTCCAAGTTTTTCCTGCAGGCAAGAGCCAGAAACAAAGAATGGACAATACACAGGAATGGTTACACAAACAACAGAAAAAGATAACGATATAAAGGAAGGACTGCATGGCCAATTCTCAACTATTTTGACAGGCAGTAGAATAAAGAATACCAGCACTCGACTTACTTTCCCACTTCTGCAGATGTTCAGGTACTGTCATTTTGATTGGGTCGAATCACCCATTAGAAACAAGGGCAGCATGATGGCTCAGTGGTTAGCACTGCTGCCTCTCAACACCAGGGGCCTGGGTTTGATTCCAGCCTTGGATAACTGGCTGTGTGGAGTTTGCACATTCTCCCCATGTCGCGTGAGCTTCCTTCAGGTGCTCCGGTTTCCTCCCACAGTCCAAATTATGTGCAGGTTAGGTCAATTGGCCATAGTAAATTTCCTGTAGAGTCTAGGGATCTGCAGGCTAGATGGATTTTCCATGGTAAATTCGGAGTTACAGGGATAGAGTGCAGGGGGCTGGGTCTGGGTGGATGCTTTTTGGAGAGTTGGTGCATACTTGATGGGCGAAATGGCTTCTTTTCTCCCTGTAAGGATTCTAAGATTCTGTTCTTTGATAAGTGGGAAACGTATTCAAATTGGGTTTCTACAGCAATAGTAGGACCTAGATGCAATCCACAAGTGCCTTTGGGTGGAACATTCTGTATCCCCTGACAGCAAAGAGTGGTGCTTGAAGTGATCACCATAGGCCTCTCAAACCAAAGCGGATTTATAAAGTAGAGTTAGGTTAGGTCAGGTTGAGTGTCATTGGAGACAACATAGTGCAAAAGCAGTGATGTATGTTTGGCCCCTGAAACTCAGTCATCAAAATGAGAACGCCAGAGCTGGCTCATGTAAAATCAGCTAAAAAAAAACATGAAGGATAAATTCAGATCAATTTATTTTGAGCCAGTTCAGGATGGAAAACAGTTGAAAGCAAATTATTGTAACAGCAAGATTTCAGTAGAAAGTTTTTGTTTTAAAAGTTCAGGAGAATCACACTGAGTGAAATTCGGAACTCAAACTACATCTATGTTTTGTTATAAACAAACCCACAGTTCAGGCCAAATCAAATATCACTTCCTGTAATTGTAATAAATCACATTCCGATGATGAAGACAATTCTACATCAGTGAGATATTTCATGTTATTCTTTAAGGTGGGATTTTAACTCACAGTTGACAAAGTGGACAGTCTGTGTGGGAGTGGCAGAAGGATGCCCTTTGGCCAGGTCTCAAATAACACATCACTGGTCTAATTCATGTCAAAAAGGTATTAAAATTAGGAGGAAATGGCAGAAAGTTGGGTGGCCCAAGACAAGTGCAGGGAAAGGGTACTGGGCTGTTAGCTGCACACAGATGGAAGTTGCGTGATTGTAGTTGATGGTGGAGGTAAACCACTTTTTGCTTCCGGGTGCCAGAGAAGATTTAAAATTACTGGAAAGGCCTCATCAGGCATCAGATCCTTTTGCAGGATACTTAATATTCCTACGTAAGAAAATTTGTGTTTCTTGTCATTCTATTAAACTGTTAAGTCGGTGGAATAAGATACAGAGGGGATTTAAACTCAAAGTGGGTTCTCACCCTCGTGAGTGATAATCCCTTCAACTGGACACAGCAGGGCACCATGGGTCTCCCAGAAAGATCTCCTGTTAACATGCAATACACATCCATGATTTACAGAAAGTCATAAGATTCTCATCTGTTTTAGACATGCTCCTTCTTTGAATGCAGAACATTGCAAGTTCAATATCAGAGACTGGCAAAAGAGCTCAGTTCCGAGCAGAGAAATGACCTGCTCATTTTAACAGCACACCCACCTGAGTTTTGCATAATTTACAGAACACAGCCCTTAGTTTAAATTGGAAGCAACTATCAATTAATCCAAACTATAAAGAATATATTTAGTGATGAATTAATCACATTTAGCCATTTTAAATGACAATGCTAAAGATTGCATCAACTCTTGTCTTTTTGATGAATTCACCAGAGACTATTTTTATACTGTGACTGCTACTTCCAGTCTAATTTTCAAAAGAAAATGGTTTATACAGGATTACATATATTCTATAATATTAAATGTTATATATATGTACACACACATCAAAGATGACTTTTTTCTCACTTTTTTGTTCTTTTCATGAATATCTTTATGCATTTTCTAATGAATTTGCAAAATCCTAATCATGTTATACAGCCTTTTCAAAAAGAAACCTTAAATAAGATTACAGACTTCAATTAGTTCATTCCATGCATTCAATAAGCTTGTGAAATTCTACATGATTAAAAAAAGACTATCCGTGTTTTCATTTGGGCTAGAGCTTATTGATTCCAAATAGAATTGATTTGAATGAAAAGCAATCACACAATTCCATCTCCATTGTTCACCTGTACCCAGCTCATCTCCAGTTCCAAGGAAATCCTTACCCATGGTTTTGCCATTACAAAACTTTAATCATTTGAAAAACTTCCACACTGGTCTCCCACATTTGACCTTATAATGTTGAGCTTCTGCCATCTGCATTCTGTTCCAGATGAAACAACACATCCAATTCTCACTTTCTTTGTTATCCTGTTTCCCAATTCAGTACACTCAAAATTGTTGCTCACACACAGAAAATATTGCACTGCCTTCCAACACCATTGCTTTTCCTTGAACATTACACCTCTGCTTTTGCCCCTTACTTGTCCAAGTTGCCACATCCCTGTCCTGGAGTTCCAACCTTGGGTAAAGCTGAGCAATACTGTGGGATGTAAAAGTGAAATTATATAACCATTTCAATGTATCAAGTGTACTCAGAATCAATAAGTTATGTAGACATTTTATCACAAGTTTAGACAATGTTTTGAGCGAAATAACTGAAGTAGATGTGATTTTTTTAAAAACTAGGTAACAAGTTTTAACTTTAAAAATGTATCTTTCTGTGCCTCCTTCTCCTGGTATACACTTAGTTAGCAAGGTCCAACTCTCTGAACTCTCTTCCTTCTACTGAGATAACAAGGTGCGGAGCTGGACGAACACAGCAGGCCAAG
>JAHRHZ010000017.1:4652991-4666564 GCA_024137785.1 Ginglymostoma cirratum | reverse complement strand
GGTCCCCAAGCCTCCGCTTGGTTTCCCCGATGTAGAGGAAGCCACAACGGGTACAGCGGATGCAGTATACCACATTGGCAGATGTGCAGGTGAACATCTGCCTGACGTGGAAAGTCTTCTTGGGGCCTGGGATTGGGGTGAGGGAGGAGGTGTGGGGGCAGGTGTAGCACTTCCTGCGGTTACAGGGAAAAGTGCCGGGTGTCGTGGGGGGGGAGGGGAGTGTGGAGCGGACAAGGGAGTCGCGGAGGGAGTGGTCCCTCCGGAAAGCAGATAAGGGTGGGGAGGGAAAAATGTCTTTGGTGGAGGGGTCGGATTGCAGATGGCGGAAGTGTCGGAGGATGATGTGTTGGATCCAGAGGTTGGTGGGGTGGTACGTGAGGATGAGGGGGATTCTTTTTTGGTTATTATGGCAGGGACGGGGTGTGAGGGATGAGTTGCGGGAAATGTGGGAGACATGGTCGAGGGCATTCTCGACCACTGTCGGGGGGAAGTTGCGGTCCTTGAAGAATGAGGACATCTGAGATGTACGGGAGTGGAATGTCTCATCCTGGGAGCAGATGCGGCGGAGGCGAAGGAATTGGGAATAGGGGATGGCATTTTTGCAGGAGGGTGGGTAGGAGGAGGTGTATTCCAGGTAGCTGTGGGAGTCAGTGGGCCTGAAATGGACATCGGTTTCTAGGTGGTTACCCGAGATGGAGACAGAGAGGTCCAGGAAGGAGAGAGAAGTGTTGGAGGTGGTCCAGGTGAACTTCAGGTTGGGGTGGAAGGTGTTGGTGAAGTGGATGAACTGTTTGAGCTCCTCGTGGGAGCACGAGGTGGTGCCGATACAATCATCAATGTAACGGAGGAAGAGGTGGGATTTAGGGCCAGTGTAGGTACGGAAGAGGGACTGTTCCACGTAACCTACAAAGAGGCAGGCATAGCTTGGGCCCATGCCGGTACCCATGGCCACCCCCTTTGTCTGCAGGAAGTGGGAGGAATTGAAAGAGAAGTTGTTGAGGGTGAGGACGAGTTCGGCTAAGCGGATGAGGGTGTCGGTGGAGGGGGATTGGTCAGTTCTGTGGGACAGGAAGAAGCGGAGGGCCTTTAGGCCATCTGCATGGGGAATATAGGTGTATAGGGACTGGACGTCCATAGTAAAAATGAGGTGTTGGGGGACCGGGGAATTGGAAGTTCTGGAGGAGGTGGAGGGCGTGGGTGGTGTCGCGGATGTAGGTAGGCAGTTCCTGGACCAAGGGGGTGAAAATGGAGTCTAGGTAGGTGGAGATGAGTTCGGTGGGGCAGGAGCAGGCGGAGACAATGGGTCGACCAGGGCATTCAGGTTTGTGGATTTTGGGGAGGAGATAGAAGCGGGCGGTGCGGGGTTGTGGAACGATGAGGTTGGAGGCGGTGGGTGGGAGGTCACCTGAGGTGATGAGGTTGTGGATGGTTTGGGAGATGATGGTTTGGTGCTCGGGGGTGGGGTCATGATCCAGGGGGCGATAGAAGGTGGTGTCAGAGAGTTGGCGCCTGGCCTCAGCAATGTAGGGGTCAGTGCGCCATACTACAACTGCGCCTCCCTTGTCCGTGGGTTTTACGGTGAGGTTGGGATTGGAGCGGAGGGCTGCACGTTCTGTGGTGGAGAGGTTGGAGTGTTTGAGAGGGGTAGAGAGGTTGAGGCGATTGATGTCTGACGGCAGTTGGCGATGAAGAGGTCGAGGGAAGGTAGGAGGCCTTGGGGTGGTGTCCAGGAGGAGGGTTTGTGTTGGAGGCGGGAGAAGGGGTCAGTAGAGGGAGGGTTAGATTCGCGGTTGAAGAAGTAAGCGTGGAGGTGGAGGCGGCGGAGAAACTGCTCAATATCCAAGCATGAGCGGTATTCGTTGATATGTGGGTGGAGGGGGACAAAGGTGAGCCCTTTACTGAGGACTGACCGTTCATCCTCAGTAAGGGGGAGGTGTGGGGGGATGGTGAAGACTCAGCAGGGCTCAGTGTTGCTGTCTCCTCTGGAGCTGCTGGCTGTGGAGGCAGTGGGCGGACCGTTGTCAGCGTCGGCTGTGGGCGGAGTTACGTCGGCGGTGGGCAGAGTTGCGTCGGCGGTGGGCAGAGGTGGGTTGGCGTCGGCGGTGGGCGGAGTTGTGTCGGTGGCGGCAGCGGCTGGAGTTGCGTCGGCGGAGGGCGGAGTGGGGTAGGCGGCGGCAGCAGCGGTGACAGTAGTGTCTGTGGTGTTGGTCTCGGAGATGGAGGCAGTGGTTTCAGCAGCGGTGGCGTTCGCTGTCCCGGAAGTGGTGTACCCGGTGGTGGCGGATGTGACGTCATCTGTGGGTTCACCGACAGTGGCCTCGTGGCCAATGGCAGTGGGTACATTGTGGGGGAGGTCCTGGGTAGGTTTGGGGATTTGGGAGGTGGGGGATGCCCGTTTTGGGTGGTGGGCATCAGTAAGTTTACTGTACTTACGGTTTTTGGTGTCCAATAAAGCTGAGTAGAATTGTGAATTCAGGCTGTGGATCCTACGAAGAATGAAAAACAGGAGAGGTCCTTTGCAGGTCTGGGAGAGGGAGGCTCTGAGCTGGGGGAGTCTTGATTGTAGTGCCTGGAGATGCCTGCGCATTGCTGCAAGTGTGTGTTTCAGGAGTCGCAGGGAGAAGCGCTTCTGGAGGGTCTCAATGTTCTGAATGTAGATATTGTCACGGTTGGGGCCAAATTGGGAAGGCTTGAATGTGGATTGTAGTCCATTGGGGATGATCTGGTTCCGGAGGCAGGTACTAAGAAAGGTGATGTGGCTATACTACCTGGTTTGCTTCAGGACATGGTCGAGCAGTTTCAAGGCCGAAGAGATTATGAGAGAGTTGCAGTGGGAGAGAGATCCCCTGAGGTTTGTCCGGAGGGAGGAGGGTAACTTCTTCAGGGTAGGCATCCTGAGAAGAGGCTTCGCAGTTGGGTTAAAATTTCTCTTCCTTCTACTTTCTTGTTTGCTTCCAACTTACAAGAGTCTTTAAATCAACCTTTTAACTGAACTTTTTATCAGCAACTTTTCTTCCCAACATGCTCAGTCTTTTCTTATAAATTTAAGATTCATCTTTTATCATTTGAAAGCCAATTTACAACTTTGAATTGGTGGTTACAATAAGTAAAGCATATAAGAAACATTTGGTAGTGAATACAATTTTATTTATGCTGAACATACATGATTCTAGTTTGCTTTCTCTTCTTCTGCATACTCAGTTTGGACTTGGTGCAACATTATTCATGATATGGCAGCTAATGATCATTGATTTCTGATTCACGACGATTTAAAAGACAGCAATAAAGAGCCTCAATCCTTTAATGTTGATTCTTTTAAAGGCAGGTCTGATGACATGGACACTTTGTGAGTTCAGAGATCTTGGATTTATAACTGATCAATATGTAATTACAGCTTGCTGAATCCGATTATTCAATATGGCAATTGATATCAGTTGACGTTTTAAAAAAAACTTAAGCATGCAGAAATGAAATGGAAAAAGTGCTCGATGATTACTGCAGCCATTAACTATTTACATCAAAGAAGGCCTTAAGTAGATTAAGCTTATGGATACAGATTGTTTAAAAGAAAAGCTGATGGGACCGGGAACATTCGTGCAGATAGAAGGGAATCTTCAACAACAAAGTCAACCTTAAATTATTTTGGATTTTAAGGTTAACCATAGTTTTGGAACAGAGGCAGCTGGCCCATCAGGCTGCACAGGGACGACAAAAATGATTACAGCACTTACGTAGAAGAAATAATACATGCAGAACTAAAGAAACAGTCTTTAAAAATGTTACATAAGGTGGAATCATATGTTTTTTGATCGCATCCAAGTTTTGTCAAGATTTTTGAAGGGATTCTTGCAGTGAGGTCTAGCAATATCTTACCAAACTCGCCTCATTAATTGCCTATCTTACCCCTATGGTATCTCTCATGTTCAAATCCTGCCCCATCATACCAGCTCATCTCGCTACAGAGTGGATATCCTGGGTTTCACCTGGCTACACTGTACTTAAAAGTGTACCCAGTCAAGCTCCATCAGCCTGGAGATGACCTGTATGTCCCCAACATTTGCCCCAGACAGAACAGCCAAAAGGAAATCAACTCCACTACACATGCAGAGATCAGGAGGTTCTGCTGGATGGTGTGGCATGAGCTGGATTCTTCCCCAGGACTAGCAGTGGAGGCTATGACACCAAACCACATCAGCATGGTCCAAAGAAAAACTGAAAGAACTGCGGGCGCTGTAAATCAGAAACAAAAACAGAAGTTGCTGGAAAAGCTCAGCAAGTTTGGCAGCATCTGTGAAGAAAAAAATCAGAGTGAACGTTTCCTGAGGAAGGGTCACTAGACCCAAAACATTAACCCTCGATTTTTCCTTCACAGATGCTGTCAGACCTGCTGAGCTTTTCCAGCAGCTTCTGTTGTTGTCCAGCCTGGTCCAAGGTTGCTACTGGATTTAAAGCAGTCACAGCTATCTGGAAGAATGCACAGCGCTGTAAGGAGAAAGCCAGCCAACAATTCCACATTTGCCAGCATTAGATGACATCATCTCCTCTCTGATACCTCGCACTCACTCTATCTCTGTGACTGGACCCATTCCCCTCCAACACTCATGCTTTACTACATTCTCACTACAATATCTTGTCCCATTGTTCTCATTGACCTCAACCCTCCAAAACTACTAGAGCTGCAAGCCTTCTGCACAGCCTACTTGCTCAGTTGGGGCACATCCCTATCTGTACCAAAATAGTTGAGCCACCTCCCATTACTCCCTTAATACCAATCTCTCTCTCATTCCAGGAGGAAAACTATCCCAACAGGACAGAGAGACTTGACATTCAGTTCCTCACCATTTACGGGGAGAGGATCCTAACTCTGAGCTCCCCGAGTAGCTGACTGGCCATATCCAAACCCCTGTACTGGAGGCTACCCTCGAATTCCTCAGCCAGGACTCCCTAACCAAAGGTTATCACCCTTGAAGCCGGCTGACAACCGTGACAAGTTTCCTGGCTATGTGTTTGTGCTAAACAGCAAGGCAAGACAGAACTAATCTGAGCCTGGTTGCTTTGGCTGAGTGGCAAAGCACAAAAAGACAAGGCATGTCAAAACATGCATGGCAGCGAGGTTGTGAGCATCCAGGTTGGTTAAGAGTGACTGAGCACCACCACAGTAAGTGAACAGCATGGAGATGTACCCTGGCCCAGTCAATGAGCTGGGTCCATGAGCCTGACTGCAAAGTACCTTTACAGCAGAATCACGATTATAGTTATCAGTGCAGCCCGAGAGACAGCATTGAGTTGCAGAAGCATCCTGTAAGTGAATCAGTGATGTACCTTGAGGGTTCTCAGAGGTTGACACATATCAGATGCCAATGTCTGTGGATGTGGGTTGCGTGGTACCAATGGAGTGTGGCCTGTGATGCAATGCCCAATATCCAACATGAAGGTCCTTCAGAGTAACACTGGTGAACTGAAGTCACCAGATACCTGCTCTGATGTCCATGTGGTGAATCCTCAATGACGAGCTAGTTGGTGCTTGGTAAAACAGGAAGCTGAATACTAATGCGGTGAGCTGGACTGTGAACAAGATGTTTAACAAACAATAATCCTAATTAATTGGCAGCTCTCTGCTGCCTATCAGGAAACTCACCACATCACTTGTCTAAAGTATCAAAGAATGAAGCATTGAGATCAGCATTAGCTGAATTTCTTATCAATTCTGCCAAAATCTCACAATAGCCCAAGTCACTCAGACATTCTGTCTATCATTTTAGTTTGTAATGGTTGCTGCCTTGGGACATTGCCTCCACATCTTAGAAAAGATCAGGAAAACCCAAACATTTTAACACTTTAAAAAGGCCTTCAGAGCAAAATATTGGTCGCTAAAATGAAACAGAAAACAGTTTTCAAGGGTTCATTCAAGCAATGCACAACAGTCCAAGGAAGTTTGATCTTTTCTCCCCCCTGGCTCTTTGGACCAAGAGCTCCTCAGCCATATACAGCACATGTTACTTGCATTCCACTGCTCCCTCTATGATACTCCAACAGTTCAGCCCTAAAAGCTAACTGAACAAAGTCAGAACTCGTTATGACTTATTGATCAAAATTCATTCTCCCAAAATTACAAATGCCAATGTTCCATCTGGGTAAATCTGTCTAATAAATTTTAATGAAAAAACATGTTATTTGCTTAGCCTTGTAGTTTTGCAGTCCATGTAAATAATAGCAATTAATCCACTGAATTTTATGTTATAATTCATCAGTATAAATGCTTCAGTGGAAAATCATGAAGGAAATAAAGTATGAAGCTGATGTTTGAGGTTTTTAAAAATATATTTTGCATTTCTATATATTTTTTCCCATTGTTAGAACCAAATGACATCACAATCAATAATATTCCGTTTTAGACAGCATTGCAAGCCTGTACGGCAGGACTGCGATCGTCTCCTTCCAACCACCCCGCCTACCCCTATAACCCAAGGAAACCACCAAACCTCACTCATGTTGTTATTTTGAATCAGTACAAGCAGATTTTTAAATTGCAGAATGTCAATGACCTGGGAAACTCCAATGAATAAACCTGTTGTGGAAGGCGAGATGTCCTTCCACCAGTGACTGCTCACAGCTTACTCTCCCTCCATCCTTAGGATATACCGGATAACTTGAAACACACTGGTGTCTTCTTGCAGCTCTTATATTAAGACCAGGTTATTTAATTGCCAGTTTTCGATACTGAAGACCAAAAACAAAAACTTCCAATGTGTTAATAATGACAAATGCCTTATATTGATTTAAGCCATGCTGGGCACATTGAGTTAAGGACAATGAACGACAGTATTTGTACCAAAAGTACTCAGACAAAAATAAAGTAACGCTGGGCTGCAATTTATGATGCATCCTGCAGCAAGGTAAAGTATTAGGCCAATCATCTGGATACTAACAGGGATATGTTACAAAGGATGAGAAGAGGTTTCAAAAGGGAAAGCCAGATGTTAGTAATTCCCCAAACTGGGGGACAGGAAGGTGGTGGGAGACATGGGGAGTCCAACCCCTGACCTCGAATTTCTTGTCTGAGGATTAGAGTGTCTCAGGGGCCAGACAATGCTCCTCTTCTACAAAGAACAATGATATTTGCCAAAACAAAGCACTCTTACTTCAACAAAAGCGCTCCTCCCCTCCTTCTAACCTGAATGGAAAAGGAAGCCTGACTGGCCAAAGTTAAACCTGGAGATTAAATTAAAGGCTTCCAAAGTGCTTGGATTGACAACATGTCACCCTGGACACAGCCACAGGGGACTTTTAGCACACTTCCATTCTCTGGGATTTTGTGGGTGGGTGAATTGTGAGGAGGATGAAGAGATGCTTCAGTGTGATTTGGACAAGTTGATTGGGTGGGCAAATGGACGGCAGATGAAGTAAAATGTGAGGTCATCTATTTTGGTAGCAAAAATAAGAACACAGATTATTGTTCAAATGGTGAGAACTGGGGAAGAGGGAGGTACAATGAGGCAATGAGACCTAGGTGTCCTGTGCACTGCTCCCTCAAAGTATGCAGGTGTAGCAGACAGTAAAGAAGGCAAATAGTATGTTGACATTTACAGTGAAAGGATTTAAGCACAGAAGCAGGAATGTCTTTGTGCAATTGTACAGGCTTTGGTGAGACTATATCTGGAGTATTGTGTGCAGTTTTAGTCTCCTTATCTGAGGGAGGATATTCTGTCAATGGGGGGTGTATGGAGATTTAGCAGCCTTACTCCTTGAATAACAGGACTGATGTATAAAGAAAGATCAAATCAATTAGGACTGTATTTACGGGAGTTTAGAAGAATGAGAGGGACCTCTGAGAGACCTAGAAAATTTTAACAGGATTAGAAAGTGTAAACGCAGTTTGGATGTTCCCAATGACAGGGGGAGCCCAGAAGCAGAAAGCATTTTCTAAGGGTATGAAGTAGGCCATTCAGGACTGAGATGAGGTGAAATTTCTTCACCCAGCGAGTGGTAAGCCTGTGGAATTCACTAGCATTGAAAGCGGTCGAAGACAAAACATTGAATGTTTTTGAGAAGGAGTTGGATACTGTTCTTGTGGCTGAGAGGATCAAAAGCATACGGAAGAAAGCAGGAGCAGGGTGAGTTCGATGATTAGCCATGATCATACTGGATGGTAGACTCAAAGGGGCAATAGGTCTGCTCCTGCTTCTATTTTTCATGTTTCTACATCCCAGCTGGTTACTTAAACATTAGGCCCTCAAGGTCTCACCCCTCACTTCCTAACCCATTCATATTAGCTCATGCCAGCACATGCCTGCGGCCACTCTTAATGTTTCTCATACCCTTCAAGCCAACATCTAACCCCCATGCAGGCCCCAAGCCACTTATAGATCCTTTGCCAATTTACGCACCCTCTAAACTGCATGCACAGCCACTCTAAGGGTCTGCACATGGCAGCTGATATGCCAGTGCAATTTGCAGCATTGAATTCCCATTCCAGAAGTCACTGCCGCTTATAGAGCTTGGGGGTCCATGCAAAAGGGAGGAAAAAAAAATGTAGGAATGCTGCCTCCAAGCCTTTGCCCTTCCACTCTGTGCCAGCCAACTCAGAATCTACCATGGACAGATCTCAGCAACCATCATGATATGAACTAAAATCAACTATCAAAGTATCTATTATAGACTTCAATAATAGAACAAAAACACTCTCATCATTTACTTCCGTTTAAGTCCTTATTCCTTATAAAAACAAGCATTTATACTCACAGCCCCACAAAGGTAGCTAATCGTTTAATAATCTCTTTGAGCTATCAACTAAACTGTGAATTTACAGCCTTCACCACCCACTTTGTGAAATAATCACTTGTAAAAAGAGGTATTATTCTATAATGACTGTACTTCAGTTATATAGAAAGATGTCTATTTAAATTGCTCAATTTTTTTAAACCAGCAGAGATAGGCATTATTTTCAATTTTTCAAGTGTCAGCCAATTAAACAATTTGACAACTTGTTAGTTCCACTCATCCTTGATCCTTATTCATTCATCATGAGCATTTATGTCTTTGCAAAGGATTCCTAACTCCCAGACAGTGGGTAAGGTCCTTGCTCTAGCAAAAATGAACTCAACACCAATTTCAAATAGCCTTAGTGACTTCAACTCTGCCTCACTTGGGTGTCACATTTAGGCTCATTCCGTTCCCTAACATGAGAACTATTTTCGTTGGATATGGGGAATCAAGTTCCAGATCCAGGCCTGCCCACTAGTTTGGATAGATCATGAGCCTTCACAAATTAAGATGTTATGAGTGAAACAACTCATCAGAATACGGTCCATCCATGGCACTGGGTTCAAATACAAGAGACCATAAAAGTTTCCAAATGAATTGACTGAGCAATTCTTGACCCAAATCCTAATAACTACATGGCCATGAAACAAAATTGCGTTAATCCGATAGTGAAAACCGAAAGAACTGCAGATGCTGTAAATCAGGAACAAAAACAAAGTTGCTGGAAAAGCTCAGCAGGTCTGGCAGCATCTGTGAAGGAAAAAACAGAGTTAACGTTTCAGGTCCCGCGACCCTTCCTCAGAACATTAATCTGATAGTAATTATTACTAATGTAATGTTTGGGGCAGCTATAATACAGACTGGTATAGCGTCACTGGGAATTTCACAATAAAACAATGGGAAAAGCATGTTAGTGTAATGTTCTGGGGACATTATTGCGCATCGAATCTGTACTATACATGACCTGGGCATGTTTGATGCTGAAACTACTGCAAAACTGAGATTGATTCCACAGCACTGACATCCACCAGCTCAATGAGCAAAAGGTATTTAAAAAATATATAATTAGTGCCAATCCACATATAGGCACTTTCCTGTGTATGAGAGTAATTTTAAGTTTTAACAATCTCATTAATCAGACAAGTGTGCGTTGTACACCCTTCCTGATTTTCCTCTCAATTGACTTCAACCTTAGAAACAAACAGATCTTCACATTTACAAGGAAGAAAATAATTCCTTTGCATGCATATATCATAAAGTTACACTATTCATCCTACATAGAGGAGATGTAGTCACAAAGGTATGATTTTAAAAATCTTATGCTGTTAAAAATTAACAATTGGAGGACTGATTTTGCACTTTAACCCAATCCCCAAAAGGCCCACACCCCAAGATTTGCAACAACCTATTGCCTCACTCAATATCCTTCAGACCAAATGATCTTTTACATATTAAGAACCTGAAATTTCCTGCTGGAAGGATGACAGGTTGGAGCTTCCTGATCGCATGGAAACCCCAGGAACTGGCTTACTTGTGTCCCTCCTTGGGTGCTTATTATCTGTAAGGCCAAAGAATTCAAAGTGACATTTTATGGCTCTGTAAGCAGCAAGAGGAGATGGCGTTGGGTAAGTTCGGAATGAAGAACAAAACATTTCCTTCAGACCGACATCACTTTGCTGTTGCCACTCTCCTAACAAGCAGTAAGGGTCAGGCAGGTACACCTGATTCACACAGACAGATACAGTGCATTGTTTTCTGCTGTGTCATGTGATCTTGCTCGAGATTGGTTATTCTAATGTTGTACATTTGCTCTACCCAAATCTAACGTAGCTGACCACATTTTGTAGGGAAGCCCCCTTGTTAACAAATAGAATGGAAACCTCACAGATACTGCCCAAATACCCACCGACCCACTATTTTAGTAGCACCCTCTCTGCCCTAGAAAGTGTAAGATTTTTTTCCTTATACCTCCATAATTCTTATGGCTTTCACCGTCTTCACTGAAGTACTGTAAATTCCTGTTTTAATGTCACCTTTGAATTTCCACAAAGTGCTTCTAAACAATGGGGCCACCTGAAACCTCAAGTATGAAATGTGAACTGCTGTATTGGTGCATGAGGACCTAGAGCATGTCTTAAATTCCACCCATCTCTTGGCAACCTAGCCTGCATGGTCTACTCGAAATCATGCACCAAGCTATAACGCAAGTAAAACGCTAATCATGCATTTCTGAGCTGAAAAATTGAGGCCACGTCTTGCTGTGAGTATAGCCCTAAACAAGCATTTATTAGTCGAAAATGGAACAGGTCGACTTATATTCCAAATTAAGGCCTAAATACACATTTGTTGCTGATATAAATGGGATCGGTCTATGTACCAGATTGACTGGTATGTTAAAATGACACTAGAGACGGAGGGTGTTGAGGGCCCAAACAAGATAAAGGGTTTATTATACAAGCATGCACTCAGAGGATAAAGCTCATGAAGAGACTGTTTTCCCGATTATAGTTCGCTTTACATTTTTTATGCACTATCATCTGAAGTGCTCATTCATCCCAATTACAATATGATTACAAGGTGCCCAAGACCATTTGAATAGTAAAGTCATAGCAACATCTATGTCAATACATTCCAGAGTCATCACAATCTTTCTAAAGCTAAACAGTTCCTCTGCATTGCACATTCCACAATGATCATGCCTTTTTTTTATTGGTTTACACAATGTGGACTTTGTTCGCCAAGCCAGCACTTATTGCCCATTCCCATATGCCCAGAAGACAGTTAAGAGTCAATCACATTGTTGAGAGTCTGGGTCTGGAGTCACCTATTGGCCAGGCTTGATAAAGATGGCAGATTTCCTTCCTTGAAGGGATTAGGTTTTTACAACAGAGGTTACATGGTCACCATTTTAATTGAATTCAAATTTCACCATTTTCCACAGTGGCGTTGAAACTCATTGAAACATTAACCTGGGGTTCTGGATTACTCACCCACTGACATTACCACTACACCACGACCTCCCCATGTTTGAAGACAGTTCTCCACTCTCTGCTGGCAGTAATTATTTCTTTGCAATCGTTTGAGTCCCCAACCTGCATGCATTAGATCAGGTACACTTGTAGGGGTTTTTTAAAATTCATTTGTGGCATGTGGGCGTCGCTGGCTGGCCAGCATTTCTTGCCCAATCCTATTTGCCCTTGAGAAGGTGATGGTGAGCTGGCTTTTTGAACCGCTGCAGTCCTCCTGCTGTGGATTGACCCACAATGCTATGAGGGACTAATTCCAGGACTTTGACCCAGCGACAGTGAAGGAATGGCGATATATTTCCAAGTCAGGATGGTGAGTGACTTGGAGGGGAACTTGGAGGTGGTGGTGTTCCCATATGTCTGCTGCCCTTGTCTTTCTAAATGGAAGTGATTGTGGGTTTGGAAGGTGCTGTCTGAGGATCTTTGGTGAATTTCTGAAGTGCATCTAGTAGATTGTACACACTGCTGCTACTGAGTGTTGGTGGTGGAGGGAGTGAATGCTTGTAGATGTAGTGCCAATCAAGCGAGCTGCTTTATCCTGGATGGTGTCAAGCTTCTTAACTGTTATTGGGGTTGCACTCATCCAGGCAAGTGGGGAGTATTCCATCACACTCCTGACTTGTGCCTTGTAGATGGTGGACAGGCTCTGGGGACTCAGGAGGTGAGTTACTTGCCGCAGTATTCCCAGCTTCTGGCCTGCTCTTGTAGCCACTCTTGTTAATGTGGTGAGTCCAGTTGAGTTTCTGGTCAATGGTAACCCCCAGGATGTTGATAGCAGGGGATTCAGTGATGGTAACACCACTGAATGTCAAAGGGCAGTGGTTAGACTGTCTCTTATTGGTGATGGTCATAGCCTGGCATTTGTGTGGCACAAATGTCACTTGCCAGCCCAAGCCTGGATATTGTCCAGATCTTGTTGCATTTAAACATAGACTGCTTCAGTGTCTGAGGAGTCACGAATGGTGCTGAACATTGCACAATCATCGGCAAATATCGCCACTTCTGACCTTATGATGGAGGGAAAATCATTGATGAAGCAGCTGAAGATGGTTTGCCAAGGATATGCTTCCACTCTGTCTGTTCACTGCAACACCTCTATAGGGTAAGGCAACTCCCTGCTTAGCACATTTGTAATGGTTTGGTCTTCCTTTGTAATTTTAAAAAGGTCCTGTTTTTGAGTCAAAGATGTCCCAATCCCTTTCGAAGCACATAACCATGTGTCACCCCTATATCTAGCTGGTTAATAATTTCTATACCCATACCTTCCTTCACTAACTGGACAATGTTGTCTTGCTTATAGTTAACAGCACAATCAGAAGGAAGACTCTCTGTCCCATTCTTGCCCAATCAACTCTTCATGATAGCTTTTCGAGATTCAAGGGGCATTACTTTGAGCAGCACTCTAAATTCTGTTAAAAATATATTAGACATGCCAATCATTTAATAGGGTGTAGATGTATTAGTATTTTACAGTTTGATACCAATGGTGCCTCAGTGGTTACAATCGCAAGCTCTGACTTCTTCAAACCAATACCATAGCCATATGCAGTGGTGACCTCACTGGATGCAGTGTCCAATTTAAATATGAAAAGAATGATGAAATGCCTGCTGCAATACCAAACCCAGCAGCAGCAATTAAAGGTCCTGTTGGAGGCAATGCAAGGACCTGAAAGCTTATGTTTTAAAAAACATCAAAATGTGAAGTCTGAGATAACAAGGTGTAGAGCTGGATGAACACAGCAGGCCAAGCAGCATCAGAGGAGCAGGAAGGCTGACGTTTCAGT
>JAHRHZ010000017.1:4622328-4652591 GCA_024137785.1 Ginglymostoma cirratum | reverse complement strand
TGCTGTGTTCATCCAGCTCTACACCTTGTTATCTCAGATTCTCCAGCATCTGCAGTTCCTACTATCTCTGAAAAAATGTAAAGTTTAACAGCTCAAACGTAGAGCTGCGGACGCTGTGAATCAGAAACAAAAACCGAAGTTGCTGGAAAAAATGACTAACAACAAAGACAATTCGTTTAGTTTCCGTAATCTGGAAAAAAGGGAGTATTTACAATTTAAATAAGATTAGTAATCTGAAGTAAGGATGGGTTGGTGTGTAAATATTATGCAGCAACTACAAATGCCAGTGAGTTTTAAAGTAGAGGCAGATGCAATTAATTAAACTGTAGCGCGCGTCATCTGACAGGGATGAGTAAACTGCTGAAGCTCTGAATACTCCATTCACTCCAGGTCAAATAAACTGTGCTCATTAAATTTGAAATCACAACCAGCCATTTCCAAGATTTCTATTGACATAAATTCCACCACCTTGAAGCTGGTATTGACAAGAAGTCCCTCCTTATCCTCAGCCGAATATGACATACAACCTGTCACGTAAATACTTTATTTGATTTTCTTCATATTGTAAATGCTTTTCCCTACCTACTGCTGTCGGAGCCAAGTTACCTTTCTTTTAAAGACATGCTTCAGGCTTCAGCTGTATCAATGCTGCTGAATTCTTTCTCTAAAATTGAAGATTAATACAAAATTTACACAATAGCCAGTTTCCATTTCTCCTTGTCTCATTCTATCAAGCTCTTAGTGTTTTGAAGCAAAGTTACAGAATCTTCACACCAAAACCAGGTGCAGATGTGCACTCCAGGCACATCTGATTAGTATGAGTCGCCTCTCCTACCATATTGACACTATTGTTTTCTGTATTCTTACTTGAGATTTCAATAAGTATTTCTAGTTTCCACATGGATGTTGTGTACTTTGAGCTGAATTTTACCAACCATAGTTCAGTGTGACCTGCGTGCGTTTTTTGGAGGGACTCACGTTCCAATGTCTCGCAAAATTTCTTGCCATGTCCTACCAAACACGCCTCATTCATGATGACCTCCACCCCTATTGCACCCCTCACAGCCGGCTCTATCCCTACCATACCACGCATCTTTTCCAGAACATGCCACTCACCAGATATCCACAAAAGACCAACATCTCTTGCATTTGTGCCATTTTTAAAGGCCAGAGCTGCCCTGCCTGAGGCAGACTAGGAGGAAGTGGCACCCTGTTTTGTGGGCAGGGCCTGGAGGTCCTGCTGGATGGGGTGGTGCAGATGAGAGACTTCCTCAGGACCAGTAGAAACCGCAACACTGGACCATGCCAACATGGTCAGAGGTTACCATCTGGATCAGTACAGGCTCAGCCATCTGAGGAATGTTCAACATAGAAACAAGGTCAATGACCTTCTCCTCTCCGCAAATGTAAAGTGCCAGTATCTTCTCTCCAATATCTCATACACATTTTCTCTCTGCCACTGTACCTATGTATCAACAAGGCTCATGTTCTACCACTGTCACTTGTTACCGCATTTCACTCTTGCCACCTCAACCCTTGATATCACAAAACCCATGTGCCCCCTGTGGGTGCTCATTCACGGACTCGGGACAGCACTCCACCTGCACCAAAAGGAACATGTAAAATGCAAAGAGCCGAGAGATGCAGCTGGGTCCAGTCCACGAGCACGTAGTGTCCTTGTGGTGCATTACTGCGGTAGTTGGCAATGTAGTCCAAGGTGCAGCCTTGAAGTGCAGAAGCATCCTGTAAGTAGATCGGAGATATGCCATGAAGCTTCTTCAATGCTAGCACATGTTGGATGCCAATGTCTGCAGACACCGATGTATATAGCTGGGCCCCTGAAATATCAGTGCCCGATGTGCAACACGGAGTTGGGCTCAGCGAGCGGTGAGCTTATGTCACCAGGTACCCACTCTGACTTCCATGTTGAGAATTCATCACATGTATCTTCTTTGGGGAGTTTGTTTAAGATGGGAAGCTGAACATGAATGAAGTGATTTGTGGCATTAATAAGGCATTTAACAAGCTGTGATTTCCCCTTATTAGCAACTTACTGCTACCTGGCAAGAAGCTCACCACTCTGCATGGTAAAAGCATAAAAGATGCAGTGATTAGCTCCAAATGTCGAGAGAGGCCTTACTGGACTTCCTGCCTGATTCCGACACAAATCTTGCCATAGCTCAAGCGCTCAGATCCCTGTACCATTCTCTCCCATGTCTTACATGATTATGAGATAACAAGGTGTAGAGTTGGATGAACACAGCAGGCCAAGCAGCATCAGAGGAGCAGGAAGGCTGACGTTTCAGGCCTAGACCCTTCCTACTATCTCTGAAACAATTTTAACCCTATTGCGAAGCCTCTCAGATTCTCCAGCATCTGCAGTTCCTACTATCTCTTACATGATTATGTTGGGATTATAATGGAGGGTCAAACAAAATCAAAGCACGTTTATACAGATTTGGCTTATTCTATGGGAAAAATATGGTTATCACCTTCTTACTTCATTGTCTTACCCTTCTCCAGCCTAACCCAAACCTTAATGTTTTCAAGCAAAAGTTTAATTTCTTTTAATCCATAATTAGAATCAGATTCTCCACTTTTTAGCTTTCATGTCATACAAAGATTTGAATGTAATATACAACTATAATTAACTGCCAATTTAATCCTTTTATTAGGTTCAACAAAGTCTTTGACACACCAATGTCTCAAAGAAGTGCTCATTCAAAGAAATAAAAACAAATATTCACATTGGTTTTCTCAAAACAAAGATGTAACCCTCATTAAGCATTTCAACCTAGACCTCTCCTATAAATTGCGAAAGAATGCTTAAGATCTTTATAGGTTTCTGGTCACATATTGTTCTGAATGCTTCATTATATCCTGATTAGAGTTATTTTGAACAAGACTCTCAGAAATGAGCTTCTTCCCACAAATCAATAGGTGCTATCTAGTTTACTATCTCAGTGTAATTCTAATCACTTTGGTCCCATTGTTCAGCTTCCATGCCCTACCGTGGGCCTACCACAGGCATGAGTCACACATAGGCCAAGTGATGGAAAATGAAATTAGAATACTTAGAATTCTACAGCACAGAAAATGGCCTGTTGGTCCTATCAAGTCCGCAACCGTGAAGAGCAAGCACCTAAGACTCCATGGCTCTATCCTGTACTTTCAGCAGAAAACAAACAACTGTCACTGATAAATGAGGGATAGTAGGAACTGCCGATGCTGGAGGATCTGAGATAACAAGGTGTAGAGCTGGATGAACACAGCAGGCCAAGCAGCATCAGAGGAGCAGGAAAGCTGACGTTTCGGGTCGGGACCCTTCTTCAGAGTGATCCTTAACAGGTGAACAAACATCATAGCAATAAACAATTTCATCATTTCAAGCTACACTACAAATAAATAACTTGTTGAAGTGAAATTAAAACAAGCAACTTAACCAAAAGTTGAAACAAAATCTGGTTTATTCAAGAGTATGGTATCTCAGTCTGTCATCTGCCAATATAGACAATTTATAAGACATTGAAGTTATATCAGTACCTCCTTAAATAGTATGCATATGTCAATCATACAATTACGAAAACGAACCTCTAAAACTTAAAAATATGAATATATTGTGAATATAAATTTCATAGGCAGGTTACTGATTTGGCTATTCTGTGCACTGACGACTGAATGTCTACAAAATTAAGGCCAGGGTCACAGTTTTCTCTGTGATGTTCAATGTTCCACCGACAGCTGTTTTCGCCGCATACGGAGATCCTCACTCAGTGCCATGCATCGTCATATGCATACTCTCAACCTCTCTGTCCAACAGCACTGCCTCATACTGGCTCAGAGCTGCATTGCTTCCCAGTTCCTCTTCATCCTCCAGCTCATTCAACATGCTAAAAATAAACTTTTCCTTTTAGTCTTAGGTACCAAGGCACACAAAATGCAACAACTCAGATGCCCACAGCCCTCCAGAATCTTTCTCCCATCTCCTTCCCTCTGACTCCATCCCCTCTCCCAATCCTACCTTCTGTCGTGTATTTACTATCACTCCTGACCTTCCACTCCTTGATGCTGAGGTCTCAGTTTTATCCCTCTGCATTCCCACCTTAATGAATTTCAGACATAACATAACATGACGTTGAACTCTTCTTCTGCCTTCATGCTCATTTCTTTGAACAAGGGTCCTCTCCCTGTCCCACAGACCTCTTCGCCCACCTCCAACACTCTCACTCCACATGGACCCCTCCTTTTGGTCTTTTACCTGCACTTGATCTGCTCATTCGATGTGACATTGGTCGCCTCAATTTCTCTGCCCCCTCACCCATTCCAACTTATCTCGCTGTCAACTGACTGCACTCCATGCTCTCACATTCAAGTGATCTTATGATTAAGCCTGCTGATAAGGGTCATACTGGTGTCAGCTAGCGTGCTGACCTCTACATTGCAGAGGCTGAGCACCAGCTCTCAGATATCTCCTCCTATCTCCCCTGGACCACGACCCTACCATGGAACATCAGGGCATTGTGTCCACAACGGTCACTAACCTTATTAGACCTCGTGTTGCACACCCACCTCTCGCGTCCAAGCTCATAACCTCTTAACTCCACAGAGCTCACCTTCTATATTTACCACAAAATCCACAAACAGGACTGCCCAGGCAGACCTATTGTTTCTGTCTGCTTCTGCTCCACAGAACACACCTCTTTCTACCTTGACTTGATTTTTTTGTTCTTCCCTTGTCCAGTCCCTCCCCACATCTGTGATTCCTCTGACACCTTACGTCAGTTTCAAAATTTACAGTGTTTGGGCTCTAGCCGCTGACCCTTCACCATGGATGAGCAATCCCTTACACGCCCAGGATGGTGTCAGGGCTGTCTGCTTCTTCCTGGGAAGAAAAAAGGCCTGAACCATTCCCATCCACCACCACCTGGTCAAGCTTGTCCTCGCCCTGAACAACTTTGCTTTTACCTCAAACAAAAACCAAAACTGCGGATGCTATAAAAGGGTCATTGGTTCCAAAACGTTAACTCTGATTTCTCTCCACATATGCTGCCAGACCTGTGAGCCCTTTTCTGGCAATTTCTGCTTTTGTTTCTCTTTTAACTCCTCTCACTTGCTTCAGGTCAGATGGGTGGCAATGAGTACCTGTATGGGCCCCAGTTTCACCTGTCTCTTTGTGGGATATGTAGAACATTCCTTGTTCCAGTCCTATTCCGGCCTCCACCCATAACTCTTTCTCTAGTGCATTGATGATACCATCAGTGCTGCTTCCCTCTCTTGACCGGAATTGGAAAAGTTTATCAATTCCACTTCCAATTTCCACCGCACTCTCACCTTCATCTGGTCCATCTCTGACTCCTCCCTTCCCTTCCCTTCCTCAACATCCGTTTCCATTTCTAGGGATGGGCTGGCCACCAAATCTATTATATACCCAATCGACTCACACAGTTACCTTGACGAGACATCCTCATACCCGGCTTCCTGTAAAGATTCTTCCATTCTCCCAGTTCCTCCATCTCTGTCGCATCTGTTCTGATTATGCCAAATTCAACAAGGGGGCCTCCGAAATGTCCACTTTCTTCTTCAACCGATGACTCCCTAGCACCGCAGTTGACATGGCCCCCAGCCGGGCCTGACCCATTTCCTGCCCTTCAGCCCTCACACCTGCTCTTCCCTCCCACAACAGCGATAGAGTCCCCCTTGCTCTTACCTACCATTCCACCAGCATCTACATGCAGAGAATTATTAGCTGCCATTTCCATCACCTCCAGTGGGATACCAGACACATATTCCCCTCCCCTGTCAGGTTTCCATAGGGACTGTTCCCTCTGGAACACCCTGGTCCACTCCTCCTTCACTCCCAATATCCTCCTCCTACCATCACTCCCTCCCCACAGCTCTATGGCACCTTCCCCTGTAACCAAAGAAAGTGTAAGACCTGCCCAATTACTTCCTCCGTCTTCAGTATCCAAAGGCCCAAACACGCCTTCCAGACAAAGCAGCACTTTACCTGCACTTCACTCAATCTACTGCATTCACTGCTCACAATGTGGTCTCCTCTACATTGGAGAAATGAAGTGTAGTCTGGGTGACTGCTTTGCAGAACACCTACGTTCTGCCCACAAGAAAGACGCTGAGATTCCAGTTGCCTGCCCCTTTAACACAACACCTGTTCCCTGGCCAACATCTCTGTCTCAGGCTTGCTGCAGTGTTCCAGTGAAGCTCAGCGCAAGCTGCAAGAACAGCACCTCATTTTCTGCTTGGGAACTCTACAGCTTTCAGGACTCAATATTGAGTTCAACAACTTAGGGCTTGAGGCACTCTCTCCCAAGTCTTTACCCCAAACCCACACACCAGGCCTTGTTATCTCATGGTCCACTATTACACACTACCCAGGTCCTAGGGAGAGTTACTGAACAAAGAGATGTTACAGCGCAAGTTCATAGTTCCTTGAAAGTAGAGTCGCAGGTAGATAGGATAGTGAAGGACGTGTTTGGTATGCTAGCTTTTATTGGTCATTGCATTGAGTATATGAATAGGGAGGTCATGTTGAGGTTGTACAAAACATTGGTTTGGCCACTTTTGGAATACTGTGTTCAATTCTGGTCTCCCTGCTATAGGAAGGATGTTGTGAAACTTGAAAGGGTTGAGAAAAGATTTACAAGGATTGGAGGGCTTGAGCTACAGGGAGAAGCTGAACAGACTGGGGCTATTTTCCCTGGAGTGTCGGAGGCTGACGGGTGACCTCATAGAAGGTTTATAAAATCATGAGGGGCATGAACAGGGTAAATAGACAAGGTCTTTTCCCCAGGGTAACGGAGCTAGAGGACATAGGTTTAAGGTGAGAGGGGAAAGATTTAAAAGGGACCTAAGGGGTAACTTTTTCATGCAGAGGGTGGTGTGTGTATGGGATGAACTGCTAGAGGAAGTAGTGGAGGCCGGTACAATTACAACATTTGAAAGGCATCTGGATGGGTACATGAATAGGAAGGGTTTAGAGGGATATGGGTCAAATGCTGGCAAATGGGAATAGATTTATATAGGATATCTGGTCGGCATGGACGGGTTGGTCCAAAGGGTCTGTTTCTGTGCTGTATATGTCTATGAATCATAAAATCATAGAACCCTACAGAGTAGAAACAGGCTATTCAGCCCAACAAATCCATACTGACCCTCCAAAGAGCATCCCACCTAGACCCATCCCCTAAACCTGCACTTCCTGTAGCCAGTGCACCTAACCTACACATCCCGGAGCACTATGGGTAATTTAGCATGGCCAATCCACCTAACTTGCACGTCTTTGGACAGTAGGAGCAAACCCGGCAGAAAAAACCCATGCAGACACAGGGAGAACGTGCAAACTCCACACAGATAGTTCACCAAGGCGCTGTGAGGCAGCAGTGCTAACCACTGAGCCACTGTGCCGCCCTTGACTCTATGGCCTGCTGAGCTTTTCCAGCAATTTCTGTTTTTATTTGGGATGCTCTATGTTGCCTGTATTTCATCTCTTGATGCACATAATCAAATACACTGAATGAATGAATAAATAAATAATCCTCTGATCCTTTTCCCATTATTATTGACAGAGTATGACGTGGCATTCTGTGGACTAAATTAGTCCTTATGCCATAAAAAGGAAAAACCAATTTCTCCCAATATAGATGCTCTAAATTCCCAGCAATTACATGTCTCCTTCGCTCAATACATAATCATAAAGCTGAGGTTACTTTTTTTTAAAAATGGTGTTGATTTAATAATATTACTTTAAGTCTATTTATCAAATCCAAAATACACGACATCAGTAGTACCAAAAAAAGACATACTTTGTCAAAGCTATTTGTCTTGGACTCATTAGGACAAGCCCCAAGAATAACCATTCGAAGTGAAAAAACAATATTTATAATGTATGAAAGGTTGATTGGTTGGCAAATAGACTCTGACTGGTAGAGGCATTGCTTTGGGGAATGTACCAGTTAAGAGTCAATCATCATTCCTTGGGGAAAACACCAATTAAAGACTTCTACTGGAGTCAGATAGCCAACCAGCAACCTTTCATATGTTATAAGTAATTTTATCCTTGAATTGGTATTTCTGCAACTTGTCCTGAAGAGTCCAAGACAGAAAGCTTCAACAAATTTTTTTTTTCATAAATAACCATTCCCTGTTTATTTTTGCTGAATCTAACAACTTCTGACCTAATAGCATCTCTTTGTGTCATGAATGCAGTCAGATAGTGCATATCTAAAAAGGCGCAAATTTTTAAAAATACATGCATACAGTATTTGCTCCTCATTATTACGGCAAATATACTGACATTTCTGTTAATCTTTTAAGTTTCCTACAATATTATGAGCATGGATCTTTATTTTGCATCCTTGCATTTTTGTGAACCTTTTTTTTTCCTTTCAAGGAGGGGGATTGTAGGTAGATCAGTCAGGGTTGGCTTCGCTGTTGAGACCAGACTGGGGGCTGGGCCATTTCCTTCCTGCAAACAAGATAAAGGGAGGAATTGAGTTTGCTGGAAGTGGAATACAGAGCAGCTGGTGGTGAAGCATAAGCAGGAGAGGTGGTGAGGTATCCCCAGTGAAAGAGGTGAAAGCACAGAGGCCAAGGAGAGTTCGCAGTTTTGGATTATGAGAGTCTTTGAGTGGATATGATGCTTGCAGTCGTGAGAACTGTAATCCATTAGCCTCACTGAGTGGCATGTACACTGGCAGAGTTACAGTGAGTGCTGGCCCTGAGTGTTTGAGGAAGCAGAGGGAAGATGGTGGCACCAACCTTTTGGAGCCCAGAAGATCATTGACCAACTACCTGGAGAGCTTCGCTCAGGACTGAGCAAGGCTGCAATCTGTATTCAGGCAGGCTATGTCTGGTGTGGGAGCATCCACTGGTAGGTGGCTAGGAAAGAGACTGCAACCCACTCCACAACCCTGTCCACCAACAACTCCAGGTCCCTAACTGTAAGATGAAGAGCAAAGTTTCCTTTCCTCAGACCCACGTGTTGACAGTACAGACATGAGCATTGCAATGTGTGGGGTAGCTCCAGGCTTGCAGCATCTGAAGGAGCTTCTAGCTGGGCTTTAAGTAAAGAAAGAGATGTGAGAACCAGATGGTCCTGGTAATGGGGAGTATTTCTGCCTCTCCTGTTGTGTGAACTTCCAAGAAAGATGCCCCTGAGCCAGTTTGTAATTAGTGCAGTGAGCAGAAAATGGAAGAAAACTGTAGAAAGCTGCAACACAAAGGGAGTTACTGGTGCACAAAACACAAAGCCACCATGCTTTGCTGCAGGTAATCAGGAAGTCTAATGGAATGCTGGCCCTTATTTGAAGGGGGCTGGAGTATAAGAGTAGGGAACTCTGACTGCAACTGGACAAGGTGCTAGTGAAACCACATCTGGAGTACTGTGAGCAATTTTGGTCCCCTTATTTAAGCGAAGATATTCTTCCATTAGCGGCAGTTCAGAGAAGGTTCACCAGGATGATCATTGATATGGATGGATGACTTGATGAGCAAAGGTTAAATGGGGTTGGGGCTCATTGGAATTTAGAAGCATGAGAGGTGATCGCATTGAAACATAGGTTTCTTAAGGGGCTTGACAGAGTAACTGCCAACAGGATGTTTCCCCTCATGGGCGAGTGTAGGACCTGAGGCCGTTGTCTCAGAATAAAGGGGTGCCAATTTAAGTCTGAGATGAGGAGGAACTTCTTCTCTCAGGGGCTTGAGAGGCTTTGGGACTCCTTACCACAGACAGCTGTGGGGGTAGAGTCCTTGTGTACATTTAATGCTAAAATAGATGGATTCTTGATCAGTGGAGGAATTAAAGGGTATAGGGAAGGGCAGGAAATGGCAGTGAGGAATACTGGATCAGCCATGATCCTGTTGAATGGTAGAGCAGGCTCAAGGGGACGAATGGTCTACTCCTGTTTCCATTTCTTATGGTCTAAGGAAAGATTGCAAGAGCAAAGTTGCTCTGAGCGGTGGCACACTGGTCACCATGAATTGCACACAAAATGGGCAGCTTTAGTCCTGTAGCAATTCCATAGAATTATGTTCAATTCGACAGAACTGAAGTAATCCATTCACCAGAAGCAGTTTATGCTGTTAATATTTCATCAGAGCTTTCTCCCACTCAATTTCTTTATGGCTTTAGAAGTATTTGTAAATAACTGTAATAATTGCTGTGAGAAATGTTAATACTTTTTACTCTGAACAGTATTTTCAAGTAGGAGTCAGATAATCCCCCACTGTGTCCTCACACCCAACCACTACCCCAACCCCATACCACATTGGGAATCGATTAAATATAGCAGATAAACTCTGGAGATTGGAGCTCCAATCACAAGGCCTGCGATGCTGAATGGTTAGCAGGCCCATGGGGGGAAGTGGGTGCTGCTCAGCTGGAAAGGTAATCTCAAGGACTGCACCCCAACAGAGTTGCCAGCAAAGCCAACAAGCAAATACACCCAAAGTGCCCAGTGAGGCACTGGGGTGGAGGGAAATACCTTTGAAGGGGCTTTTTAGGGCTCAGTTGTCATACCTGCTGCCCTATCATTGTGACATGGAGCCTTCAAGTCTGATGGTGCCCCTCACAGGCTGCAAATGGGAGGACAGATCTAATGAAATGACTGGCGCTATTGTTTAATTGAGTCCCAAGTGGCTCCTAATTGCTCATCACTTCTGTGAAGCAGGCAACATGGTTAGGGTTGGGTCCTGTTCCCAGCCCATTCCCAAAGGCAGCAATGCATCATGCTGATGTGGTTACCCCCCTGTTACCATGACTACAACATCTCAACCATGGGAGAGAGAAATTTCAGCTCTCAGTGCTATCACAAAGCATGCCAAATTAGATATCAAACTCAGATACTGCGTCAAACTCCCTGAATTCAGCACTCAGCTGCTTCAACCAATGCTTCCTTGGAAAAATAGTGCATTGATGCAGAATATTTAATTTCTCTCACATGTTTATATGTGGTATCTTGAAATGAGATTTCCCGTTCTGCAGCAAGTCAAAAATAGTGCTTAAGTATGGATGTCCTGAAAGAGTCAAGACTGTGTGAAGTTAATTCATAGAAAAATCTTTGATAGCACAGATTATGTAGGGACAGGTTTTTAGGTCAACAGCAAAAGGATGGCACTTGATGATCTTGAGAAGAGCAACCCACAATGATCTGGTGAGCTGTAATGTCAAATCTCTCCTTTTATAACTTCAGTTTTATTCTGGCACAAATTCTAGTCGAGTTCTGGTGTCTACCAATAATTTTTCATGTTCAATCAGAAAGAGAAACCCATTAGACCAAAGAACAAACGTGAAGTTAACAGTACTCACTTAAGTAGTAAACCAGAGAGCAATCTCTGGCACGCAAAGCAAGAAAATCTATTAAGTTGCTGTCAGACAAAGTACTCTCCTCCACAGACTGCACCCTAACAGCCCTCATCAATAAACTTCAATTGAAATCAATATAACAGCATGAAATTTTCATACATTCACCCTTCTCCTGTGCCCTAGTTAACCATCAAGTACATCAGTAAACATTGGAACTGATACATTATGAAGCAAATGATATCTTTAATAGTATGGTAATTATTACCAAGCAAATTTTCAGGGCCAGAAATGTTAAGCTCATAGACATCATCTTGTGTTGAACGCAAGGAGATGGGAGAGAAACTAAATGAATATTTCGTGTCAGCTTTTACTGTGGAGAAGGAAATTGTGTCTAGAGAATGCAGGGAAATAAACTTTGATGTTTTAAAAACATTTCACATTACAGGACAGGAAGTTCAGGAGGTCTTAGGGAACATAAAGGTGGATAAATCTCCAGGACCTGATCTAATGTATCCCAGAAAGTTGGGGGAAGTGAGGGAGGAAATTATGAGACCCCTTGCTGAAAAATGTGCATCATTTCTTTTCTCTTTGGAATGACAAAGGATGAGAGGTGACTTGACAGAGGCATACAAAATGATCAGAGGTATAGATACAGTGGATAGCCAGAGTCTTTTTCCTCACGGGGAGGTAGCTATGACGAGGGGGCATAGTTTTAAAGTGAGTGGAGGTAGATATAGGGGAGACGTCAGAGGTAGGTTCTTTACTCAGAGAGTGGTAGGGGCATGGAAAACATTGCTGGAGAGGGTAGTGGAGTCAGCCTCATTAGAGGCATTTAAGCGGTTACTAGATAGGCATATGGATGATAGTGTAAGGTAAGGGTGGAGGTTAGATAGACCTTAGATTTAAGGTAAAAGTTTGGCACAACATCGTGGGCCGAAGGGCCTGTACTGTGCTGTACTGTTCTATGTTCTATCTATAACTACGGGTGAGGTGCCTGATGACTGGAGGTTGGCTAATGTTGTACCTTTGTTTAAGAAAGGTTATAAGGAGATACCGGGGAACTACAGACCTGAAAGTCTGACTTCGGTCATGGGTAAATTGTTGGAGGTCATTATAAAAGATAGGATTTATTAACATGTGGAGAGACAAAAATTGATTAGGGATAGTCAGCATGGTTTTGAGTGAAGAAAATTGTGTGTCACAAACTTGATTGAGTTTCGTGAGGAAGTTACCAGAAAGGTTGATGATGGCAGAGCAGTAGAAGCTGTTTATTTGGATTTTAGTAAAGCCTTTGACAAGGTTCCACATGGTAGACTAATTAGTAAAGTTAGGTTGCATAGGATTCGGGGGAGCTTGCTAGTTGGATACATAATTGGTTTAACAGCAGGAGACAGAGACTAATGGAGGAGAGTTGCTTTACGGACTGGAGGCCTGTGACTAGCGGTATTCCACAGGGATTGGTTCTGGGTCCTTTTTTGTTTTTCATTTTTATAAATGTTTTGGATGAGAATATAGAAAGCATGGTTAGTAAGTTTGCGGATGACACCAAAATTGATGGCATTGTAGACAGTGAAGAAGATTTTCCAAGGTTACAAAGGGATCTTGATCAAATGGGTCAATGGGCTCAAAAATGGCAGATGGAGTTCAATCTGGATAAATATGAAATATTGCATTTTGGTGCAACAAACAAGGGTAGGGCTTATACAATTAATGGTAGGGCCTTTTGGAAGTGTTGTACAACAGAGGCACCTATGGATGCAGGTACATAATTCTTTAAAATGTGCATGATTTATAGACAGGGTGGTTAAAAAGGCATTTGGCACACTTGCCTTCATTGCTCGATCCTTTAACTATAGGAGCTGGGACATTATGTTAAGGTTGTACAGGACATTGGTGAGGCCTCTTCTGAAATAGTGTCCCGTTCTGGCCGTCCAGTTATAGGAAGGATATTATCAAGCTGGAGAGCGTTCAGAAGAGATTTACCAGGATGTTGTCAGGTATGGAAGGTTTGAGTAATGAGAAAAGGCTGGATAGGCTGGGATTTTTTTCATGGAGCATAAGACGTTGAGAGGTGACCTAAAAGAAGTTTACAAAATAATGAGAAGTATAGATAGAGTTGATGGTAGTTTTCCCAAAGATAGGGGATTTCAAGACGAGGAGGCACATTTTTAAGGTGAGAGGAAAGATATTTAAAAAAAAGACATGAGGCAATTTTTTTTACACAGACTGGTCTGCGTATGGAATGAACTTCCTGAGGAAGTGGTGGATGCGGGTACAATTACAACGGTTAAAAGACATTTGGATGGAAATATAAATAGGAAAGGTAGGTGGGACTAGTTTAGTTTGGGATTATGTTCGGCATGGGTTGGTTGGACTGAAGGGTCTGTTTCCTACCTAGGAGAACAAGGGCAATATATACATGGGAGCACCACTTACCTCTAAACCACTCACTATCCTGATTGAGAATGTTACTTGCACTTCTTCACTGTCATTGGGCCAAAATCCTGGAATGCCCCTTCCTAACAACACTGTGGGTACAGCTATGCCACATGGGCTACTGCATGGTGGCTCATCACTATCATTATCTCAAGGGCCTTAAGGAATGGGCAACAAATACCCAGCTGCCAACATCCACATTCCTTGAAAGAATTTGATGAGCACTGAGCATTATAAAAATCATACAATGTGCTGTTTTAAATGTTCTCTTATCTCTTTTAGGCTTAATTCCAATGTTCTTTGCCAATCTGGGTTTTTCTTTCTGTACAAGATTTTAAATCAGTTTGTTCATCTTAGTTTAGTCTTTGATGTAGGAAGACAGTTAGCTCATATAGCCAGATTGTTCATGTGTAGTTCAGAATAATACTAACAGACTGAATTGGAATTCCATTCTGGTCTTCTCCATGGTGGGGAAGGCAAAACATTGACATGGTCCACTTTGTGCAATACCTCCATTCACTCTACAATGATAAACCTTTAGCACTCACTCCGCACACACCCCTTGCTCAAGGCCTGTTACATCTCTAACAATTCCAAGCTCTGCTCAAAGGTCATCAACCTGAAATGTTAACTGCTTTCCTCTCTGCAGATGTTACCTGACCTGAGTACTACCAAGACTTTTTTGGTTATATTTCAGATTTTCAGCATCTGCAGCATGATGCTTACCAAGACCATAAATATCATCAGATAACATTACAACTATCCAAATCAAAAAGATTTTGAATACAATGCTGAAACACAATACAATCATTAAATCTCTACAGAGTGGAAAGAGGTCATTCGGCCCATCAAGTTAAGCACCGACTACTCTACGCAAACCCATCCTTTCACCCTATCCCCGCATTTACCATGGCTAATTCACCTGACCTGCATATTCCAAAGAACTACAGGGAAATTATTTTAGCATGGACAAGCTGCCTAACCTCTTTGCACATCTCTGGGAAGAAACCAGGGCACCAGGCTGAAATTCATACGGACATGAGGAGAACATGTGAACTCCAACACAGACAGCCACCAGAGGCTTGAATCAAATGTGGATCATGGGCTCTGTGAGGCTGCAGTACTAAACACTGAACCACCCACTATCCTCCATTAATTCAAGAGTCTACAATGAAGAATCCCTATAAACAATCATGTTTGCTCTTTGAACTACCTGAGATAAGCTATTTACTTGGGGAATTGTGTGACTATACTTCTACAAGCTGAGCTTCTACAGGCTGACTATTACCTCGTGCACCAGAAGTGTAGAACGATGCATTAGATCTTCAGCTTGGATGACTGATCAGAAATTCTGTAGAACATATTGTGCTTTTGGAAGAAGTAATTTTATGAATGTCCATTTCATGAACTGACAAACTCCGCGTTTTTCAAGCTTCATCTCCATTGCATCGTCTAACACAGAAAAAGAAATCCTGCAGGTTAGGTGATTGGATTTCTGTTATTCTCTGCTGTATCTTTGAATATAAACTAAATTTAAAACTGAATTATTTCTGTATTATCTTTAGAATACCAAGAAACACTCTTTTTAGCTCAAATAAGCAAATGATTCAAAACAGTGGGCTGAGGAATGCCTATATAAAAGTCAAGCAGAATAAAATGCAAATCCAACAGGCCACGTATAATCTCTTTTCTCCCTTCTACTGAGAATACATTGAAATTGGCCCATTGAGCAAGTTAATGAAACAGTTCACACTTCAATAATCTTTCCCATCGAAAACATTTTTTTCCCTGAAATAAGCAACATAAGTAAATGAAAAATGCACCCATAGTAGCTAGTTGTGAGTACCATCCAGAAACTAAACTGTAAAAATTAGCTAAACACATATGGATGGATTTGATAATCATCATGATTAAAAATTGCTGACTTTGTCGTTAGGTTCAGATAAATAAAGATGACTTGCCATCTGGATTCAACCGCCACCTGCTAAAAGTAATATCCAATGCTGAATTTGGTGCACATCAGTGACAATCCCATTTTTGCACATACTAATCAAGATTAAAGGCAAATACAATCAGCAATGGTGCTCACAAAAAATTGTTGAGAAATGTGATATTTTTGACACTACCACAGGATTCAAAATTCTATGCTTTTTAAAATATCATCTGATAAAAATTATTTTGGTGTACAATTATACAATTCATTGCATTAAATACCAACAGCTTACTACATAAATACAGCATTCTGCAGACACAAAATGAGAAATATAGTCTATTGTCTAAACAGAGATTTGTCAACAGCAGAGGCAAGTGACTGATGATTTTACATTTTTTCCACAGATAGTATCAGTGAGAACTGTCAGATGCCTAAACATGTTTTACTGATTTGGAAAAAAATTATTTGCAAGGAAATAAAAATTAGTTTATGAAGCATTTAAAGCAAAGTAAATTAACAGCTACCTGGGCACTATTTAGCCTCCCATTCATAAGAAATGAGTTGTTAAAACTTACTGCATCTGAATGCTTTTCACAGGTGTTCTCCCACGCACTTGACTGCTGTCCTGAGCTATCCATGGTTCTGAATGATGGTCTGCACACAATATCATGCATTTCCACAATGCTGCATGCAATGCTCCTGCATCAACGTGGTCTGTGTTACAGTATAAAGATCTATAGCATATAGAGCAACAGAATTGCTCTGCTGTGGTATAAACATGACTATAAACGTTCCATGCTAGGTGAAAGGCAATGAAAAATCTGTTACTCATCAGACTGTGACCAATAGCCCCACCAGATCCCAAAATATCATTTCAATACGAGAAAGCAGGAAAACAAACAGAAGCTGCAGCAATAGCTTTAAAGAATGCTATTCTTTTTCATAAATTTCACCTGATTTGTTCACAGAAACTGTGATCCTTGGATCAAAAGGAATGATAGAACAAGCTCTGACTATAAATCTGGATTATTCAAGTGATGCCAGGGGCCTCCTATAATGCAACGCTAATGAATTTTTAATCTAGACTACACACCATCTTCCAGCAGGTTTCTTATAAGAGGCATACTGAGAGAGAACAATCATTTTTGTATAGATTAACTACTTCATGCTCCAGGATCAGTACGCACAAACAAACAAAGAGCTGACAAGATAGCAAGCCGTTGTCAGATTCAGTATGCTTTGAATTTACACTGTTGAATTCAAGCCTCGACAACCATCACAGATCTATCTCTCAGAAGCTAGCTGGTTTATGAAACCACAGGACATTGAGACTCATCATGCAGATAAATACTGGCACGTTGGCTTATTCCTAGTTTACACTGTATGACATTTTGCATGTAGCAAGTTTTATCCCTTGTAAATCAATAGCCTGAAGACCTTGTGCTATTCATTCTCCTGCTTTTCCATTCAGAAATCTTGTGTTTGTATAGCTAGTTGTCCAGTAAATATATGCAGCAATGTATTGTTCATAATAGAATATGTACAGTTCTGGAACAAATTAGAAATCAATATTTAATTTTAGATACTTCAAAAAAATTTAACCTAGATGGAACTTGACTGAATGAAACTTGGTAGAAAAAGAACTATTCTTATCATCAAATGATACATAATATCAATGATACAGTATTACTCCCTCCTCAGGGAACAAACTCTGTTCAAATATGGTTTGCATTTGGTGAAACCTGCCGAAAGCTCAAATGCGAGCGTATGGGTTCTGATCAAGTGCCTAAACCTGAAAATCTACAACACATTCTGTTTCTACAGTTGTGGGCTTACCTCGTGTATACATGTTTTCAAACTTAATCTGCAGAATAATCAGAAGTTAGTTCTACCTTGTCCCTCAGTAAAGTAATACTCATTTGAACCTCTCATTTGCATCGCAGTTCAGGTTTTGTTCATCTATTATTCCCAGACTTGATGAACAACATGGTAGAGCCTCAATTTTAAATTTCTCATCCTCAATATCAAACCACCCCCATGATTTTTTCCAGTCTCTGTAACACCCCCACCCATAGCCCGTCAATCCTCTGCAATCTCTGCACTCCACCAATTCCATCATCTTCTGCATCCCTAAATTCCATTTCTTAACTCTAATTGGCCAAATGTTACCTGCCTCAATGCTTAGATTTGAGACTCCTCAGCTAAATCCTTTCACCTTTCCCTCCTCTTACAAGATGCTCAGTAAAGCCTGAACTATCCTAAATATTTGTGTAAAAATAAAGCTGCATGATTCACCTGCATTGGCTAAGGCACTAGACAACAAAGACGCACCCTATTCAGTCAACCCTGCAAGGTCCCCCTTACTGACATCTGGAGATGTACTAAATTTGCAATAGCAGCATCACAGACTAGTCAAGCCACAGCAGTATACGGTCATGCTCACAGGATCATACCTGCAAGCAATGCCCCCATAGTCATCCCCACTATTTTCAGTCCCACTGGCTGGACATCCCTTACAGATGTGACAGCATTGGCCTACAGCTGGGAGACAGTTAGCCTGATAGTGCCTAACATCAAGTCTAGTTCTGATGAAGTTTCATGGCAATGGGTCAAACATGGGCAAGGAAACCCCACATTGATTATCACTAATCAATCACTCTCAGCTAATAAATCGGTATGCCTCTGTTTTGAACCCCACATGGAGGAAGCTTTGGATGTCGTCTCGATATGTTCCATGGCTATGTCCTGCCACATTCGGTTGTAAATGTTGATGGACAGTTGAACAAATGATGGAAGATAGAAAAGCTCCTATACATCTCAATATGTAGCAAAAATGAAAGCCTGTGTGTTAGTGCAAAAAGATAAGGCTACTGCATTTACAATGATCTTCAGGCAGAGTAAAAACTGGATGATCTATCTTGGCCTCTTCCTGAGTTCCCCACCGTCAATAAACTAGTCTTTGGGCAACTCAATTCACTAAATTTGATATCAAATACAACTTTTATAAAATGACAACAGTGTCCTGTTAGTGAAAAATAACACATATCGCTGTATAACAGCAGTATGAAATGGTTTATATAACTTGTTCAGATTTGTGAGATAATATTCCTTTTCCAGGATAACTGAGATTGTCTGGTCTTTGTTTTAATTCATTCATGTGATGATGGTGTCTCTGGCTAAGCCAGCATTTATCGCCCATTCCGAAGGGCAACTGCTGTGGGCCTCGAGTCACAAGTCGTCCAGACCAGGTAAGGATGGCAGTTTCCTTCCTTAAAAGGACATTGGTGTACTAGACGGGTTTTTTTCCGACAATCAACAGTGGTTTCATGGTCACGATCAGACTCTCAATTCCAGATTTTTTATTTTGTTGAATTCAATTTCCACCATCTGCTGTGGTGGGATTCGAACCCAGGTCCTCAGAACATTACCTGGTTCTCTGGATTAAGAGTTCAGCAATAATACCACTAGGCCATCACATCCCACTTTTAGACCTAAACTCATTCATAAATGTACATGAGACTGAGCAAACAATGGTTTAATCAGAATTGCCATTTCTTTGCAGCAAAGGACTGTGTCCTGCTGACTACACAATTGAGCAATGTCGTGTATAAGTTTCAAAGCTGGTGTCATGTCAGGTTTGTACAGCATGCTACCCAATGATTGGCCCCTTGAAACAAACAACACGTTCCTTCAACTGTTTGTAATAGAAAGGCCATACTCAATCAGCATGTGCTGGCAAAACCCAAATTCAAACATCTTCTGCTGGATGCAATTTTGCAATTCGACAGCACTTGTTGAACAACCCTCAATACTATTAGTTACACAAACCACCAATATGAGACAGTTAAGTTCATTGTGTGAGTCAGTTAAGACTGCAAAAAGTGACATTTATACTTACATAGCCACCTATCATTAGAAAAAAGAAGTAATACAGGTATTTTATATCACACTACAGCTGCATTCTTATGTAATCTCACGTGATAGAACATTGCATTATAGGGAAATCGCTATGAAAAATTGCTATACTGTACAGTAAAAGGTTCGCATTATCCAAACAACGTCCACTATTCATCAATCGTGTTACAGCCGATTTGCATTAACGAAACACGTGTTATAGCAAAAATACCTGTATATTAATGCCTTGCAGCTTTTAAGAACTACTTGGAAGCACGGGAGTCTGTTATTTTCTCCATTGGACATAGCTCAGCCACTCACTATCAACCAAACAACCAATCTGTGCCACTTTTCTCCTTTAGCAAAAATCATCATAATCAATTGAAATTCAGCACTCTGGCATTTACCCTGATGAGTGCATGGCAAAAACCTTCAATAATGTGTCTCTCGCTTTAGCAATATTCAATTACGTCATTTTTACTTCAGCATTGTTGGATTCAAATTCTGGAAATCTCTTTTTAACAGCATTGTCACATTATGCTAATAACAGCAAAGTGCAACAGATCAAGTAGGCTTACAACCAACTTTTCAAACTTAACTCAGGGATTGGCAATAAATTCTGGCCTTTCCAGGAATATTCACATACTGTGAATTTATTTTTTAAAAATAACCTACCCCATAGATAGATTTCAGACTTAGTGTGATATTGCTTCTGTGAAGCACTGTAGTATATCATATGTTAAAGATGGTAAATGAATATGTTGCTGCCAATAAATAAAGCATAAAACAGTGTCAAACTCTGCATCAAAATTTAATGGAACATTTTCAGAATAAGAAGTACACAGAGCTCCTCTCATCACTTTCAACCTCAGGTTTTGGGAACTGGAAATCTTAATTATGGAAGAAACCACCAATGTTTGGAACATGGTATAAATCAAGATCCTACACGACATATTCAACTGAATCTCGGGACAATGCCATCATTTTGATAGGCAGGGCCAGAGGCCAACAGAATGTTAATCAACCTAGGAGCAGGAAAACTTGACGTTTCGGGCCTAGACCCTTCATCAGAAAGGGTCTCGGCCCGAAACGTCAAGTTTTCCTGCTCCTATGATGCTGCTTGGCCTGCTGTGTTCATCCAGCCCCACGCCTTGTTATCTCGGATTCTCCAGCATCTGCAGTACCTTTTATGTCTGATGTTAATCAACCTATTCAGACTGGTTATGATATACCTCTGGAGCAGGGGGGATTTAAAGCCGTGTCTTCTAGCCTAATGCTATCACTGTACTGCACTGCCAGAGGCCAAATTCTATGAACTATTGATGCTCTTCCAATCATCCTTTTTGGCAAGTCTAAAATTAAATGGTAATTGATTCTTTGATTATTATTTACTGGAGCACAGAGGCAACCTAATACGATACCAGACAAAGGTACTGCTGGGTCTGATGGCTCTTTATTTCACAAAATCTCCAGGAATGTCTACCAAATACATCCCCAAACAGAAGACAGGATCCAAGATTTGTGGAACACAGGGAGAGAAATAAGGTTCCCTATTCAAAACTCATCTACGTAGCAATGTTTAGGGAGAAGTCTGGCAGAATGACGTTCTGCACTAACTCTCAGAGCCTTCATTGATCTTTCACCTACAAAGATCCCAAGGCCACACACAGTTGATGGGTTTACATATTTGGTAAATGTACAGGTAAACAGGGAAGAGAATTTGCTGCCTAAGAAAAGCAGTTAAATTACCAGCTTCAAAAGGCAACTTGATGTACACTCACCCGCCAAATTGAATTTTATGTATTAGCCCTTAATGCTCCTTATAACTAGGCCGGAAGTACTGACATAAAACACGAAAGTAAAGCACATATCAAAATGCAAACCAAACAAGAAAAGGAGTTAAGAGGATTATCTGAAGGACCAACGGAAACACATCTCTAATTAACAGATAATGAGTGATGAATCCACTCAGGTCAGCTGTAAATAGCTGGTACAGGAACAAAGAGGGTGAGCTCTGGAGATAAAACAGATTAAAGAAGAGACAAAGGATGGGGGCAGGGTTATTAACATTGTGCTCATATTATGCTGTCAGTTTATAATAGGGACATTAGAGTGTCACCAAGACTAGAAAGGCCACTGGCCCAGTCATTCAGAAGCAAATAATGATGATTCAATTACACCTGAAACTGCTGCTTTTGGGGGGGAACAAAAAAAATTCAGATTTTGAACATAAATTCACATTTTCTCTCACAATTTGCAGGCTGTCAAATAAACAATGTTCTGTAATGTTACCAGATGTTATTTCTCATGTAAATTTCCAGAAGGAAAACAAAATTTAGTGTGCATAAGCAGCAAAACTGAACCGTAACATATTGCTGCATGAAATGTTTCAACAAGCAGTCTTGATTGAATAGTGTATGTTTAGACAATAAAAGCACCTCAAAGAATCACTTATTTGAAACAGCTTCATTCAAAGCCACATTTAGTTGTCAAACATCAGTTTAGCAGAGCAAGTTCAGCAACAGTAAAACATGCTGTATTCCTTTCTTCTTAGCTCATTGTTTCCTAAGGATGAATAGTAGAACACATAGTGCCATCTATTGCTTATCTTCCCTCGTTGCTAAAAGACGCAGACTCCTTTACATCAATCCTTTGCATATGGACATACAGGGGGGAGTTTTTGCATTTTCTTCATCAACAACATTTAAACAATACGGACTGCACACAACACTAATGGGCATTAATCTTCATTCCTCCACACCCTCCAGTGTTGCTGCATCTGAACGGGGTACCGCTATATGGGTAAGGTAGCAATACATGTCAGACTTCTTTCAGTCACTAGTATCAAGTGGATTGTTTTAACCTAATAGTGGGCTTGGGTCATATGCCACAATGGAGCATAAATCTGAGCTACAATATAACAGGCCTCTGACCTAAAACCACAGTGTTCTACCTTTATGGGCCAGGTTATGACCTTACTAATAAGCTGTTCTAAGCAATGTTATTGGCACTGGCATTGAACCTCCATCTACACTGCATACACGCTTCTCTCCACTGCACTGATTCGAGCCCAAAAATATGCAAGAGCATCATCTCCCCATTGAAAACAAAAACAAACATTAATGTCACATAATAAAAGAGACAAAGGAAATGGCAGAGACACAATATAATCAGGCAAATTGAGATGATCAGTGAAGTGAAGTAAAACACTGCACGATCAGAAACAGCTTGCGATCCAACGTAAGAAACAGAAAGGCCACTGCCAATTTTGTTTCCTGTACTTGCAGGATGCATTTCTTGGGAAACTGTGGTCAAACAACCAGCACATTTTCAGACAATTAATTTGGAAGATGATGGGATGCATGCCTTAATCCCGACAGTGCACAATTCATGAGATTAAATCCTCATTGAGACTGGCCAATCACGAAGCCACTTCTAATTTACAAAACAAACTCATCTGAGAAATACAGTAGCCACAATGGATGGATGCAAGCTCATAAAAAACATAATTAAATAAAACAACCCTGCACCAAAAATAAAATCAGAAATGATGAGCAGCAGTTCAGGAGACATGTAACAGTCCTAATGAGAATAAACCAAATGAAACTTAATAAACTACCACGCAACACTAAGAAAAGTATTAGCAATAAAATCAGATCGACAACTTTTATGTAGTTAAATAAAACTTTCAAAGTAATCACCATGATTAAAACCACAATTAAAAAAGCAGAAACGTATAATTGCAATTACATCCATAAAATGGAATAGCTTATTTCCAATTTCTGCATTCTTTCTCAAGACATTCATCTCCCAGTCATACCATTTATTTTAATGAAAATTCCAAACAGTAACACTGTTCCAACAGAGCTACAACACTAGCATCTACCCAACAATACGGAAATTTTAAATAAAAACAGAAAATGCTGGAGAAACTCAAGTCTGGAAATATCTGTGGTGTTTCGAGATGTGCCCTGAAGAAGGATTTGTCATGCTTTTTTTAAAAGCAAGTGTTGTAAACTTGGAGCCAAGCTGGCCGCTCTGCAATGTAGCTAGCTTTGTGTTTTTTTTAGGACAAAAGAAACATAAGTGGATGGATTAAGCACACATAGACCCAGGGTCTGCAGATTTTGCCTTTCAGCTGAAGACAGAATTTTGGAAGAAGTCACAGATATCTCTCTCTGTGAAAGCTAATTGAAATAACTGCATAGTGGCAGTATCCCATCACCACATCATCTTTTATTTACACATGCACAGTATACAGGCTCTGATCAGTTAGCTCTGAGACAGTCCTGACAGTAAGGAGACTCAGACTCCTGTTTATGTCTGTCAGCCAGCACTCCCGAATTGGCACAGGTTAACAGCCCCAATCAGGGAACTCACACACAATGAGATCCACTTGGCCAACCTCGCTCCAATCAGCCCACATACGTGTTCTCCTTACTGCTGGGTTTGTCTTTCTGAGTTCTCCTGTCTATTTGTCTTTGCCAAAGGTGTTTATAGAATGCTGCTATATTGGAACAGTTCATTAGTAGTTGCTAAATGATATACGATATTGTGAAGTATTTTGATAGAGTTATAGTTGAGCCAATTCTTTTATTTGTGTTTTGTCTGCATTTTAACTGTAGTTTAAGAAATAAAATGTGCTTTGCTTGAAGCCAAATAGTTTGACCAATCAAATTGTATCCAGAATGCAACACTAAGCAGTTACCTGTAAAATAAGGAAAAGTGAGAGTCTAGGGTATCTCCTTGACATGTTTTGATGAGGTTTGGTCTGGTCCATAAACAGTGGAGACAGAAACAAAGTTGATCTTTTGAGTACAATATGACTTCTTCAGTTCTGAAGAATCATAATTTCATACTCAAAAGTTTAACTCCGTTACTCTCTCCACTGTTCTTTCCAGACCTGAACTTCTCCAGCATTTTCTGCCCTTATTTCCAATTTCCAGCATTCATAATATTTTTGCTTTTATTTTGAATGTAGAAACTGGCCTAGTTATATCCTGCACACAAGAAGCAGAACAAATCCAACCCAGCCAATTGACACTCTCTCTCAGCAAACACCCCATCATCAGTGAAGCAATGAAAGGGGCCACCATCAGCTCAGAAATAAACTGCTCAGTTGTGCTCAGTTTGTTTCCCATCAGGCCATGGAGCTTCTGACATCATGATAACCTCAGTCCAAACATGGACAAAAGAGCTGATCTCCAGAGATGAGGCGAGAATGATAGTCTTTATTATCAAGGAGCTCTAGCAAAACTCAGTCAATGGGAATCAGGGAGAAAACTCTTTGCTGGTGGAGTCATACTTAGCACAAAGGAAGGTGGTTGTGGTTTTGGAGGTTGATTATCTCAGCCCTCGAAATCTCTGCTAGAGACTCTCAAGGCAGTGTTCTACACCCAACCATCTTCATCTACTTCAATGACCTTCCCTCTATCATAAGGTGAGAAGTGAAAGCAGTCACTGATGGCCACACAATGTTCAACACCATTCATGACTCCTCAGATATTAAAGTAGTCCAAGCCTGGGTGTAGTCTAGGTCTTACTGCATTTGGATAAGTGGAAACTAACACTTGCATCACACAAGTGCCGGCCAATGACAGTATCCAACAGGAGAGAAGCTAACAAGTGCCTCTTGACATTCAATGGCATTACCATCACTGAAACCCCCATTATCAACATCACTGACCAGAAACTGAATTGGACCATACATAAACATACTGTGGCTACAGAAGTGGGCCAGAGGCTAGGAATTCAAGGGGATGTAGCTCGCCTGCTGTCTGCCCAATGCCAGGGCCAGGACAGAAATATGATGGAATATTGTTCACTTGCCTGAATGAATACAGCTCAACACTCAAGAAAGCTGACTCCATCCAGAACAAGGCAACAGACTTGATTACAATCCATCCATCACCTTCAACATTCACATCCTTCGCTATTGGCACACAGTGGTAGCAGTGTATAGCAACTACAAGATGCACTGTAGTAACTCAAAGCTCCTTCAACAGAACTTTTCAAACTTTTGATCTTGATCATCCTCAATGGGCAATTTCCCCTTTAGATTCCACACCATCCTGATTTGGAATTATATCACGATTCCTTCATTGCCACTGGGTCAAAATTCATGAACTCCTTTCCAAATAGTACTGAGGGTGACTCTGCCACCCAAGGACTGCAGTGTTTCCAAAAGGCAGTCCTACTACCTTCCCCAAGGCAAAAAGGGATGGCCAATAAAGTCCGGCCCTGCTAATGATGCCCATGTTCTCTTGAATGAATAAAACATCCTACTCCCAATAAATAAAATTAACTGCTATTTTACATTATCTGTTACATGATATCATCCCATTCTTATGAACCAATACATTCAATAAATACCATGAACAGTCCTACAGGTGATCCATTTATCGATTATGGAAATTGTAAGGGACCATCCACTTCTTCATGCACTTCAGTCACCTTACATTCCATATTATATCGTAAAGACATTCCAGTTCTTCTGACTTCCACTCACTAAGTTAAACTTCACGAGTAAATAATTAGAACTCCAAAACTGTAGCATTGATTTCAACTCCCAGTAGGAATAATGCAAATGGGAAACCATCTGACCACACACACCAGGAGGCCTGGGAGCTTATCTGCAGCCTCATGGAAGACTGACCCAGCCAGTGCTCTGTCAAGCCTCTCTAAGCTGGCTGGCACGCAGAGAGAAGTGGGATTTCAAGCAACAGGAGGTCACCACCATGAGATGGAAGCAATGGTCCCTGGTAGTTTGTCAGATGGTTTGGACAGGGGTTGGATCACGTCCAATCCATTACTACCCTCCATGCCAACAAGAAAACTGAAAAAAAAAAAATTACATCTAACTTACTGGTCTGGGTTTCTTCTTGGTCCATATCCACTAGCCATCAGGTAGGCCAGATGCAGCTTCTTTGCTGTTAAATGTATTTCCGGTTACTATTAGATAATTCTGGTCTAACTTACTTGCTTCAAGTACGACTCTGCTCAAAACAGACACCTTACTTTTTGATCTGTACTAGCTACACACATATTTTATATCTTATATCATATCATATTTATATCATATTTTATATCTCCTTGAAGCCAGGCTCAGTTAAATTTTTGAAGAAGGGTCTCGACCCGAAACATCAGCTTTCCCGCTCCTCTGATGCTGTTTGGCCTGCTGTGTTTATCCAGCTCTACACCTTGTTATGTCAGTTAAATTGACCTCTTTTTAATTCTAAAAAGATACCAGTAAAACAGAGACCTTTTTCACAGGCATAATAATTTTGTTTGTAACAAATCAGAATGTGTTGCTACCAGAATAATGGAAATTCACAAATTAAATTGAAAAACATTCAACAAATCAATCAAATTGGTTAAAATGGTTTCAAAATACCTTTGTCCCAGACTTTGCCTCTCTAATATACTCAAATATTCAGAATTTTGCCTCGGCAGAATTTACCTTTGCTAAGGAGAGAGGAGAATTTGTTCAGTGAGGTTTCTCCATACTTACCATCACGTCATGTCTGCTCTTTCCCGAGATGCATTACAGGGACGGTCTTACTTTCTTTTTCTTTTCAGATTTTAATTCCAAGCTTTGTATCCACCAACACAATTAACTTGCCAACAATTACCACTCCAAATCCAGCAGCCAATATGATGAGATGTTACTTCCACTGCCTCACCTCAGATTTTTAGTTTAGTCTCCCTCATTTAGTACTTTTGTTTGCTATTATTGCTTGTCATGGCTAATGATCCTGTTATTTCTGAACCTGGAGCATCAATCATCGACATTTCTGCAAGACAAATGAAGTCAATTTCAATCAGAATCTTTAGAAATTTTATTGATATAGTCGAGTGAGAGTAAACCAAATCAGCATTCCATTCATGGATTGCAATCCCATGTCTGCACTATACAAAGCAACAGCTTCATATTCTGCTGTGATTCTTTCTTTCACTATTTCTATTAAGTAGAAATGCTCCTCATTGTGCTTCATACACACTGACCATCATGTCTATACCAATCCACAAAGACATTTACGAACTGATATTAACCAACTGTGGACCACATCGCTAAAGTTAGTAAAAAGACGTTTTTTTTCAATCTGTACAAATGACAGGTATCAGAACAATTTTTCTTTCATTCCATTTCAATTTGTTCAATGAAACAAAATCAGAAAACAATGGCAGAGTACTGCCTCATTCATGTTCTTGTTTACACAGCACTAAACCTTCAAGTGGTACAGTAAATTTCCAGACAATCTTTACTATGTGCAGATAGCTCTCTACCCATCTACAAACTACCTTAATCTGCAAAGTAAACTTTTTTCACGTATTAAAAAGTGTAGCATTTGCGTCCACATATCACAAATAAAGCACTTGGACAATGGTCACAGGAACAATTAAGTTGTTTCTTTTTCACATTTAAACATGATCGGTACAGGCATGACTTCCTTTACATTCCAATATGCTTCCTATTTTCTGTATGTTGGTCTTTTGAGTCACTGTTGTACCATTTTTGTTTATCATTTAGGTTTAAATTGAACACGTTTAACTAATCTTCTTCGGCTTTACTTTTACTTCTGGTCCTTTCACAGGGGGCTCTTGTGCCCTTTTGATGCTCATATGAGCACATTAACACAAGTGGGCAAACATTTGTATAAACATTGTGATGTGCATAATGATCTCTCCTACCTTTCACATCTATTCCAGGGTGATGTGTATGCCACTAAATAGATGAGCTCACTAAATTCCATGTATAATACTATAATTCTGATTTAAAACTATTTGCATTGTCACTGTATTTTTTCCTATTTTATAGGTTTTTGAAATGACTTTCAAATCATTTTGTAAAAAAAATGAGCCAATTTTTAAACTCAACCAGCAGCTGTGAACTTCCAATACGAGAATGGGAACAATGTATTGAGTTGATCGCTCTTTGGTCATTTAGTGAAAAAAATCGTGAGTCTGCTTTAATTACATGAAAATGCCAATCTGCCTCATGTCGTAACAGAAAAACAGTCGTTACCTTGAAAAGGGCATTTCATTAATCTCTATCTCTGAATCTCTAAATGTCCTCTTTCATCTCTAGTTTTAAAAAAAGCTCTAAATATCGCTTTTAGCACATTCTGAATCATACCGTTCCACCATCAGTTTCAATGAGCCCAGGCTCTGGGACTCAATTTCGACACCTTTCTGCTTCCCTCACTATCCTTGTTTAAGCCATTTTTAAACACCTCTCTCTTTGACTAAGCTTCTGGTCACCTGATCTAATACCTCATGCAGTTTGGGAACATATTTTGAGTTACAATCCTCCTTTAAAGCTCCTATGAATGTTTTAGCACATTAAGAATCTATATAAATACAGATTGTTGTTGAAAGAGACCAAAAATGAGTTTGAAAAACAAATCAATGCTGCAAATGTCATTCTTGACAAACATAATTGTAATCTGGATGAAATTTATGATTGAGATTATTCCACCTGTGATCATTAACAGCTCAAACGGAAAAGGGAAATCCCCTTTGTTTCCTCCATGTATAAGCAAGCCACTGAACTGAAATAAAGAAACAATACTTTTAAGCTACAGTATATCTGGATGAAGGTCCCAAGGTTCATAAACTGGGTTGAAACAAAAATAAAAGACAGCCAGACTTCAAGGCTGTGCTTTGCCTCTGTACGGTGTAAGAAATTCAGTGACATGTCATGATCCAGACTTCTACAAAGTGTCAATCATTATTTCACATCACTTCATTCCTACTTTTGGGTATTCTGATCATCGCTTCTTCAGAGCAGTTGTACAAGGAGTTCTTTTATAGTGGGAAGACAAGCCATCCTTTCCGTTTATGTGTGCGTGTGAGAGAGAGAGAGAGTGTGTGTGTGAGAGAGAGTGTGTGTGAGAGTGTGCATGAGAGAGAGAGTGTGTGTGTGAGAGCGAGAGTGTGCATGTGAGAGAGAGAGAGAGAGACTGGGAGAGTGGGGGAAAGCAAAAGCAAGAATGATAGTTTGAGAGAGTGAATGTGAGAGAGAGTGTGCAAGAGTGCGAGAGTGTGAGACAGTGTGAGAGTGTATGCAAGAGAGTGCGTATGAGAGAGTGTGCATAAGAGAGAGAGAGACAGAGTGAGAGAGAGTATAGTGTGGTGGGTCACCTGTGGTGTGATATGAACCCAAGATACCAGTTGAGGCCAGTCTCATGGGTATCAAACTTGGCTATCAGCCTCTCACACACACTCACACTCGCGCCTCTCTGCCTCTCGTGAATGCACAGCACCCCCTTCTTTCTCTCTCACGCACATATGCGCAAAAATACACACACACAGTGTCTATCACACACACACACACACACACGCAGTCTCTCTCTCACACACACACACATGCAGTGTCTCTCTCACACACACACACACACACACTGTTTCTCTCTCTCTCTTACACACACACATGCAGTGTCTCTGTCTCTCTGAGTCACGCACAGTGTCTCTCACACACACACACGCAGTGTCTCTCTCTCTCTCACACACACACTCGCAGTGTCTCTGTCACACACACACACGCAGTGTCTCTCTCACACACACACATACACGCAGTGTCTCTCTCACACACACACAGACACACATACACGCAGTGTCTCTCTCACACACACACACAGTGTCTCTCTCACACACACACATACACGCAGTGTCTCTCTC
>JAHRHZ010000017.1:4602408-4617328 GCA_024137785.1 Ginglymostoma cirratum | reverse complement strand
CACGCACTGTCTCTCTCTCACGCACTGTCTCTCTCTCACGCACTGTCTCTCTCTCACGCACTCGCACGCACTGTCTCTCTCTCACGCACTGTCTCTCTCTCATGCACTCGCACGCACTGTCTCTCCCTCACACACAGTGTCTCTGTCTCACAGACACACACACACACATGCAGTGCCTCTCTCTCACACACACTCACACGCAGTGTCTCTCTCACACACACACACGGTCTCCCTCGCTCACAAACACACGCACGCAGTGTCACACACACACACACACACACACACACACACACACACACACACACACAGTCTGTTCCCCACCCACAACCACACTCACTCTCTCTTCCACTCCCCCACACACACAGACACAAATCTGTGGGGTGAATTTGTATTTGCAGGTACATTCTATTTTGTTCAAAGAGCACAATGTTTATAGACAGTCAGTCAATGTAGCATTGTTATAAGTTCCTATTTTAGAAATAAAACTTGTCTGACTCCAAACCAAAACACAGACAGATTCTAAACAAGGCCTCACACCTGACATGCATTGTCTGACCTAAAACATCACCTCTTCTTTACACTGATAAAACCTGTAGTTCTCTCAGGGCAGTGGCTTGAAAGGTATTCGGAGGTTTTACGTATACATAACAATCAATTAAAACCTTCTAACTGATGAAAGATTTAACAGCATTTTTGGTTTGTTTAGTATGTCCTTATCAATGGTGTGACTCTTTGATTTTTTACTTATAAATTCTTTATCTGGTACTGCTTCTCTCACTAACACCTGAAGAAGGTGCAAGGCTCTGAAAGCTTGTGTTTGCAAATAAACCTGTTGTCGTGTGATTGCTGAGCTTGAGAATGACTACAGACTGTTCCAACTTGCAAAGGTGCATTCGGACACCTCTTGCAGAGATCACCAATTTGAAACTGACTGTTTTCATAATTTATGATAACATCTATGTCTGTTAACCAAATAGAGGGTATATTTGCTTTCGAAGAGATGCAATATGCATGTATTTGATTGATTCCTGGGACGACAGGACTGTCCGACGAGAGGTTGAGTAAAATGGGGGTCAGTCTTCTTGGAAATTTAGAAAAAAATAAAAATCAACCTCATTGTCATGTAAGAACTTTTTTTTTGAAAGAGGGCTTGATAGGAAGGACACTGAAATGCTCTTTCTCTGGCTCCAGAGCTGAAAAAAGAGGGGTCACAGTCTCACTATAAAGGATTGGCCATTTAAGACCAAGAGGATGAGGTATCTGAGATAACAAGCATGGGGCTGGATGAACACAGCAGGTCAAGCTGCATCATAGGAGCAGGAAAACTTGACGTTTCGGGCCTAAACCCTTCTATCTAGGATGAGGTATCTCTTCACTCAGGCAGTGGTGAATATTTTTGAGTTCTAATTCCAGCTGTATGTATATTACTAGTTAGATTGATGGATGGGCACTAATGGAGTCAGAGGACATTGCGATCAAGTGGAAAAGTGGAGTTGGCGTGGTCAGCCTGATCTTATAGGATAGTGGATCAAGGCTGATTGGTTTCGTGGTCTTCTCTGCCTAATTTTATTTTATCTTAAATGTTCTTACTGCCAGCCAGAAGGCGTTTATTGCAACGAAGTATCTCAAATGCATAAACTCCTTGAAATGTGCCAGCTTGCATGCCTTAAACGTCCATCCAGATTTCTGGTTCACCAGCACGATTTTAGACATGAGAGCTAATAGTTGAGAATGTTACTTACAAGAGGGAACTGTGACCTTCATTTCAGAGACGCTTGTTATAGATGTAAATATGCTTTTCAACACAATATAAACTGTCAGATATTTTTATGCTGAAGATATCCCTTTTGATATTCCTCTGACCTCGTTAAAGCCTAGTCAAAGCCATGAAAGGACAGAGGAAGGATACTTTAATTTCCAATTCACCGTGCAAACAAACCAATAATGTGGGATTGCAGCATTTCACTAGTACTGGACTGTATCGTTGCAAGATGCAAGTATGCAAACAATGATACGTATGCTAATGTGCTGCATGCACTCTCATTAGCTGGATTCAGAGATCATACAGCTCAAGCTGTTTGCTGAGGATTATTTGGAAGCCAGTGAGGTACAAAGTTACTATCGCCAGTATAGTTATTGGTGATAAATTGAATGCATAGTCACCTCGGGTATATTACATTCCAGTGTACTTTGCACACGTGGTCAACCTCTCTTTTCTTAATTAAGTAATTCTTTGTTCTCGGCACAAGAAAGCTTTTGCCTGGTGATTACATTACTATATTTCAGTAAAATCATCACAGTTAACAGTTAGACTTGCTGCTAAAACCAGCCTAAAATCTTTATGAAAGGGTTCTGTTCCACCAAATAACCTCTCTCTGGAAAATTAAAGCATATTTAATTTTTCTTCTAACAGTTCTAACGTTTTTTTTAACCTACGCACCAAGCAGTGAAAATTCCTATCAACGGATGACAGCTCTTTTGCTTCATAATTTGCAGTTTCTAATAAAACCGCAATAACCCACGGGCTTGGAACACACAATTTCTGAGAAAGCAATTTCTTCATTCGGCTGTTAAATATGGAGATAAAGAGAGGTCCTCTGGACTTCATTAAAATAATATCCTTTAACCCCCTGAAACAATACACTGTTATGAAAAGACAGAAAGTCTAAGTCAACCCTTATGAATCTTTTGTCACTGTAACGGTGAGACATTCTCTGTTTTCCGAATTCTGAATCTGACCACATATCTCAATGTAGTTGACCACACAATCCTCTTCCAATGCCGGTCCTTTTATCTGGCTAGGAGGGGTTTCACAAACTTATCCAGTCATGGCCACATCATTAGGTGCAACAGTTTGCATTCCCACCACATTATCTGTGGAGCTTCTCAAGGATCTATCCAGCAGCTCCCAGTTCTCCTATTTCTCCATTACAGGCTTCCTCAACAACAGAACCAGTGTTGACTTTGTCACTTCTTATGCTTAGAATTTAGATGTCAAAATGTAGCAACGAGATAGGCAGGTTAGGAGATGACATGTGAGGGTTCTCTGAGTTACGAACACACTCAAAAGATGGAATATGCAAATGCAGAATGAGACAAAGGAAATACTGGACTGGATTCTGCCAGCCTCGTCAAGATGGAATCAACAGAAAATGAGGAAGCCATGTTGGGACAGCGCCTCCCCCGCAAAACCCCCCAAGACTCCCCACCCTGAATCCTTTTCTCCCACAAGGAGACTTTCCCAGGGTTAGGTTCACATGAGTATGAGTGCTCCCAGAGGTGTGCAGCCAATTAAGATGGCGAAGGCCCAAACTCAGGCAGATTTTGTGGCATCACTCAAAATTTCCCACCACTGGAACAGCGCCAACTCTCACAGGAGAGGCCTTCTCGCAGTTGAACGTGAATGCTATTAGATCTAGGAGGTTCTGTATCCCAACAACAGGACAGTGTGAATGAAAAAATGGCCACATCTGACCCTACAGATGGCTTTCTCCTCCATCCCTGGGATCTCGTTGTGGAAGTCTTCAGTACACCTACTCTGTGGAGGCCAGTGAGAACAGCTGCAGGTTAAGACACCATCATGACCCCTAACCTGTCACATCCCCTCCACATTTCCAGTTGGAGTTGCTGGGGCGCCAGAGGTACTGGCTCTCGGGTTGGACCTGCAGCATCAGAAGCCCCCTGTGCTCCTTCATATAATGGCAAGCACAAGAATGGCGCATTAGGAAGCTGTGTCCAAGAAGATTCAACTTTCGGGTCTCATTGCAAGTGCCAACTCCTACAACCGCAGTAAAAAAACAGTTCAGTAAGTGTACCTTTGGCCTTTCATGGATGCCACAACATAGCAGATGCTGCACAGCTTAAGAACAGAGGAACTCAGAATAAGAGTACAAGTTCATAAAAGGCCCTTGCAGCCAGCCACATTAAGGACAACTGCCATCTGTGGAAGACCGCAAACTGTTTAAGCAAGATCTCTTGTCTTAACCAAGACATGGGACTACTGCCATCTCTCAGCCACAAAAAGGTTGGAGGTCTCATTGTTATACTTCGTTATCCTCACAACAATACAGATAGCTCCAGTGTGCCACATTGAACAAAGTCAGACAGTGCCTCAGTAATATATCTGTGCAACTTCTCCTTTTCTGGAGGAAAGCAAATTTTCAAAAAAACATGCATGTGATTTTCAACAGAATATAACTGCTGTGTTCCCATTTTCAGGAATTAAATAGTAGGATTTCAAGTCAGTTCCACACAGCTACTGTCGTCTGATTTAATTCTGTTGAGAATTCAAGTGTACCTTATCAAAGTGATTCTGGATGTGACTGGGCTTTTAAAACTAGGAAATTCTGATTTTCAGAGCGATAATGTGAGCATGGCAGGGCAATTTAGGATCAGTCACATAAAAAATAGAGTCGACTCCTTTCCTTGTAAGGAATGACAACGGTTTTAACTTCCACTTCTATACAAAACTGCCTAGTTGCAGAAGACAGTGAAACAATTCTGATGCACACTGATCCCAGGAGATTACTAAAATACAGCTGCTTAAGACATTGTTGTCACAGAGTGCACTGAAGACTTACTCAAGGAATTTGTCGAGGAGGATCAATATGCGAAAAAGAGTGAACTCAATACAAATACCAAGTGTGACACAATATATCAAAAATCCAATGACATCCCTTTCTGGTACATTAAAAGCTTTATATTAATATGGGCTTTTGCTGTAATGTAAAAAAACAGTCCCAGGTGCTTCACAGGAGTGATATAAAGCGAAATTTGACACAGAGCAACACAAGGTGATAGTAGCGTAGGTGACCAAAAAGAGACAGGATTTAAGGAGCATCTTACAAGAAGGAAGACGTCTAGAGAGACAGAGGTTTGGGAAGGGAATTTCTGAGCTTAGGCCTCAACAGCTGAAAGCACAGCCACCCATGGTAGAGCGATATAAACTGATGAAGCTAGACAGCCTTGAATTAGAGGAGGACAGAGACCGCAAACAAGGTTGTAAGGCTAAGGAGATAACAGCACTAGGGAGAGGTCAGGCATGGAGGGGTTTGAAAATGAGCAATGAGAATTTTTAAATTGAGAGATTAGAGGATCACAAAGACAAGTTATTTCAAGTAATTCTCTGGCTATAGCTCGGAAGATACGAACAGAACCAGTTGATATTAATGGAGAAGCACTGGAGGAGGATAGTGTGGCCAGTATGTCAAAGGCTGCAGAGAGAGGTTACAAAGGATAAGGAGGGATAGTTTATCTTCCTTACAGGCATAGGGTTTAATCTGTGGCTTTGATGAGTGTCATTTGGTACAGCAGTGGGCAGAAACATAGTTGGACAGATTGAAATGTGGAACTTTGGGAAAGATTGGCAACAATTTAGTAGGTGAAAGTGTATTAGTAAACTTTGGAAAGAAGACAGCAGTTGGAGGTGGTGTTAGGTTATCAGGCTCTCGGAGTCAAGGGTATTTTTTTGAGGAAAGGAATAATGACGACAGCTTTGAAAGAGAAAAGGACCGTACCTGAAGAGGGAGAGCTGTTAGCAAAAGCAACTAACAGCAACCAAGAAAGGAAACGAGGAATTTAGTAGACAGACAGTAGGAACTGCCGATGCTGGAGAATCTGAGAAAAAACGTTGTGGAGCTGGATGAACACAGCAGGTCAAGCAGCATCAGAGGAGCAGGAAAGCTGACGTTTCGGGTTGAGACCCTTCTTCAGACAAAAAAATTTAGTAGTTGTGTGGGAATAGGATACAGAGAGCAGGAATTAAATCTCAGGGACAAGATGAGCTCAGAAAAAGCAGGAGGCTATGTATAGGATGGGCTGAATGGCTAAATTTATTGATGATGTTCAACAGCTGCATGACCTTGAATGAGTCCCGTGAACATTCCCGTACGTGTCAAACATGGCACTATCAACATATTTTTCTGCAGTTGTTTTTCTGTGGCCTGCTGTTCGTTACACCGTATACAAGAGAGAGAGAGAGAGAGCGAGCGAGAGCGAGAGAGATCCATGATCCAAGTCACTGGACTTCACCTCAGACCGGGATTGCAAACGGTGCCAGGAACAACCTCAACTTCCAGACCAACCATCAATTGAGGGGTCCCCGACAGGCAGAAGGGTGTGAGGCTAATTGTTTTCTCTCCCTCTCATTTTCATTCTTTTTACTTAATTAATAAATGTTCCTTTCTTTTTCATCTATTATTATTCAATAACTGTTCTTATTTTAAGCAATTTGCTGTTGTCAAGTCTTCTCTTAACTATGTTTAACCAAATCAGAAAAGAACTGTTTGAATACACTCTGTGATCCAAGACCGAGTGAGAAAAAGGACAGAAGCTGGACAAAGATGATTATTCAGGTTTTGGAGAGGAGCTTTAGAGAAAACAAAGTTTGTGCCATGAAGTCACTCAACAGCGCCCTGTTCCAAGACTGAAATTGCAATCGAATCCCTGATGCAGTGTAGAACCCGAATTAAAATATCTCAACAATGATCAGACCTGTTTCTGGCAGGAGAGCTGGCTAATCTATTTCAAGGCTTGTCTCAGGAAGTAGTGAGAAGGCACTTTTCGAAAATTTTCATCTGTCAACTAATTCGACTGGAAAAGATAGGCAGCAGAAAATTCACCTCAGAGTCTGACCCTGAAGGATAATAACCTAATCTACTTGAAACAATCAGCTGGAAGTGATGGAATCAATTACTTGGTTGTCTCTTTCAATCAGTTTGCTTACAAAGGCATAACCTAGCAACCGTTAACACCTAATCTATGTCAATGAAATTAACACTGAGTGTGCTTTGGCATTATCGCTGGGAAATCCTGTCCAAATCCTTCTAATTAAGGTTTTCAAATACAACTCGAGTTGAACCAATCTCCAGCCATGCTTGCATATCAACATGGGCATTGGGAACAGAAATAGACCACTTTTCTTCTTCTGGTCATTTATATACAGATTGTACCAATTCAGATGGTGCACCCAACTTGGAACTACATTCATGGTGAGATAACCCGTTCGGAAACAAGACTTCCCAATCTAAAACATGATTCCCAGCCATCATCAACTGTGCTATAGGGAACATCATTAAATTAAAAGCCCTATAATCATGTGTATTATTAATGCTGGCACCGGTGAGATACCTAACGCCTGAAAAGATTCACAAGGGAGCAGTTGTTGTGAGTAGCTTGGAAAGCTCTTGTGGTGCACTGGTTGTGTCACTATCTCTGAGCCAGGAAGCCCAGATGCAAGTCCCATCTACTCCAAAGGCGTGTCATAAAATTTCTGAATGGAATGGTTACAGAATTTAAGAAAAGATAGAAGGGGTCATTGTTCCTGTTCCTGTCCCCTTGGAGAGGGAACATGCACCAGCACCCTTGAAGCTTTGAGAGAGAGAGATGGGGACTGAGAGGTTAGGAGTATCTCGATGCCCCCGTCTAATTCCATTTTAATTTATAACCCTCCTCCATGTTTATTGGAATTGCACTACCCCAGTGGGTGGTGATTGACAACTTCTCTTTTAACTTGTAACACAAGTGACGGGGTGACAGTAAAAATAAACATCCAGAGGGGTGTAACAGCATCTCTGAACGGAAAAGAAATAAGGTGCACTGCCTTTCTTGTAAGTCGTTAATTTAATCTGTAACATGGCGAGTCTGGCACTGGTTTTTTAAGCAAGAAAAGATCCCCCTCAAGCTACATTTTAAATCAATCCCTCCCTCTCTTTCTACATTTGCCTACTTTTCTTATTGGTGCACTCTGTAATTTGTTAATTTAACCAGTGACATGGGTGATTTCATAGTGGTTTATCAAAAATAAGATAGAATGCGCAAACAGCAGGCTGCCAGGCAAACGCCAGTGAAACACAATGTGTGGTTGTAAACCCACCACCTGAGCGGGTCTCGCTCCAGATTTCTAACTCTGAGTTTCTGCTAAACCTTCAGTTTAGCTTGAATGCCATGGTGTGATTTAAAAAGAACATAAAACCTCTTAATAAACATACATTACCAGGGCATTGTAAAATATTCCATGAAAGCTGCTCCCTCATTCAACAATGGAAAACATTCAGATCTGATCCTATTTTGCCAGCAATTCACATATCGTGACATGCCTGAGGGTCAACCAATGCAACACTCTGAGATAACAAGGTGTAGAGCTGGATGAACACAGCAGGCCGAGCAGCATCAGAGGAGCAGGAAAGCTGACGTTTCGGGTCTAGACCCTTGTTCAGAAATCTGAAGAAGGGTCTAGGCCCGAAATGTCAGCCTTCCTGCTCCTCTGATGCTGCTCGGCCTGCTGTGTTCATCCAGCTCTACACCTTGTTATCTCAGATTCTCCAGCATCTGCAGTTCCTACTATCTCTGAAACAATGCAACTCTCTGGCTGGTTTGGCAAAGTGGAAGTCACCTTGCACTGTAACTATCATTAAGATGGTGGAGAACAAAGACTCCAGAGAAAATGCCTTCAGGAAATGTTTTTGCAATGTTGACCTTCGAAAACATACATAAATAAAATACATAAAGTGACAGTGATAAAGATTAATGACTGTTATATTAGTGACCAACTGAAATGACAATTATTCAGGTTGCTGTCACTGGTTCTGAATCTTAGACAAATATTTTCACATTCCTTCAGGTAATCATTACCTAATTATACAAAAATCCCCAAGCTATAACACACAAATGCACAGATTGTCACCTTACTCATGTCATAATGTCATATTGCCTCCAGGGAAGTCAAGCTCCAAACAAAATATTTCACAGTACTTAGTGTGTGTTGCTGAACAAATTGTTAAAGGTCCGTGCCAATCTATTTTTAATATGGTACATTATTGGCTTATCCTAGATCAGCCATTATTCTCCCAGTGACCTCCATGAGCTCCATATAGTGTTCCCTTCTCTATCAACTCCCTTGTCCCAGACATAAAAATGTATTTCAGATTGCCAACCCATGACAGCCAGAGTATTTTCATAAAACTACCCTTGGTAGGTATTGTAAAGACAGGACAATAAACACTATGAAGTTCCAGACATGTCGGCGTTTGAGGTGCAAATTCTGTTATTTTCTTCGTAAAAGCCTCAATTACAAAATGGTCACCAAATGAGTTTGAATGTTTATCTTAACTAAAGAGAGGATTTAAAGAGAGCATACTGCTGTTTTATGTAGAGCAAAGGAAATAACAGGACAAATAAAATCACATTTTCTTTGATATTTGGCAACACAGATTCACAAAAGAACATAATTTGAGAGAGTTGTAGATCGTCAGACTTGGATTTTCCACACATTTTTACAGAAACATTGGATAATCACATGGGGTGGGCCCACAATTTCGCGCAAATGGCACTCAACACTGGAAGCATCCAATCAAACCTAAAGCAAGCCAAATAAGTTAAAGACGGAGTTAAAAATAAGTGAATGATTATTTCAAACAGTGACAAAAAGTCCAACTGGAAAACAAACTAACTCCAGAATGCACTCATTTAGTTAGAGCCCAGTGATTTCTAGTAAGGCAGGAAGAAAATAAAAGTCTTACTTCATTTTTTTTTCATACCAGTTACAGTCCAACTACTTAAACTTTTTAATGACAGAGTTCATTGTTAATATCAAGTGCCATGTGTAGAACTATGCTCTGCCTAATCAAAGAATGGTGTGAAGCTAGCAGTATAAATCAGCACCACAATGAAAGCAGTTTACTGATGTCAATCCAATGCTTGTACTGAAAGAGAATCATGAGCGAAAATCAAATTAATTTGAAGACAGGGAATACAACAACATATTTAAAAAGTTAATATAAAACTAGAATAGGAATAGCTGTTGATGAAAATCTCTATTAGCTGTTGTTTCCAGAGTATCTTCTCCAAAAGCATCATGAAAACAGCATTGCTTGATTCACCTTTGCGCTGAACAACTGGGGATATATTATATTCCCAAAACTATGCTACGGTATAACACCTTCACATTTTAATACGACTTCTTGACTCGGCAAATCTTTTCCAGCCTTCTTAAACTCAACTTGATGCAAACCTTATGAAATCACCTTCACCATGTCTCCATTTCTGATTCATCAGGTTGTCCTCTCCTGTCACCTGACGGGGGAGCAGTGCTTCTAAAGCTTGTGATTTTAAATAAAAATAAATGGACTGGTGTCATATGACTTCTGAGTCTATTTTTTTGGGGGAGGCTGCAACAAAATACATGATAGAATCGGATGGCTCTGCTGCACAGCAGTGTTTCTGACTCACTTGAGTAACTCTCATCTGTTTTGTATTTGCTTCCATAAACCCTGTGGACTCAGCTGGAACATTTTGACCTTACTCTGTTGCTTGACTGAGAAGTAAGCATTGTGGTCTTAAAAAAACTATTCCACAAATTCCAAATTAATTCATTAAAATATACATAAATAAATTTACTGTTAATAATTGCAATATCATGTTGAAAATCTTAAAAAAACATTGTGTATTTATACTGCAGTTTGGTACTGCTCCAAGTTCAACTGATTATTGAGCAGGTTTGCAGTTTCTTTGTTTGTTTTCGTGTAGGATAATCTGCATCACGGGGCGTGCAATAATTTGATGTTATTAATATATTTAAAACTAAAATAGTTGATGATCACAAGAATTTGGGACATGAACAGCAACTTTTGTTTTGGGTCACAGACAATTCAGTGAAGTGTGTGGAGCCTTTTGCGCAGTAATTTAAAGGGGCTAACCTGAATTCAGTGTGTGCTGCTATACAGCTTCAGGGGAACCACTGAATGGGAGTATCTTAATTATTGCATATCACTGCACAGAAAATAACAAAATCCTGTGAATCAGAAGATAAAAGCTTTGAGGTCCTGGAAGCAGTGAGCCCAATATAGTCTCCAAGTAGTTGATTGAAAGGAAATAAAGGTACACATGGCTAGACAGTGTGATCAGTGATTCAGTGGCAGTACTGCTGCCTCGTAGTCAGAAGGGATGCATCGGGGTCCCATTCCAGAGAATCTAGTAAACTGAGACCAGGACTAGCTCTGAATAGGAGATTGATGTCCAGATAGTGAACTTGCAACTGATGGATTGTAAAGATGTAACCCTTTATTCCTGGTTGTAATCCATGTAGGAGGAGGTACGTCAAAGATAAAAAAAACTGAGACAAGTAATTAAAACCAGCAAAACTACTCTTTCCTAGTAAGTAGCCGTACAATCGCATACGTCAGACTTGATCTGCCTTAGGGCAGGTGGCTGTGGACAGACTGTATTAACACTGCAAACTGCATCAGATAACTTTAATTACAGCAATCATACACAACTACTTCTTGAAACATAATTTTAATTCTACACTTGCATAAAAGAATCCATGTACTTCAAAATTATGAAGATGTTATCCTATATACAGAACGAACCACAACACAAATGTTATTCAAACTCCATTAAGATTAATAATAATACGTCTACACAGTGCTTCTAGAGTCTTGTGGTGCAGGGTAAAGATTCTTATCTTTGGGCCAGAATGAGCTGATTGTGACACCCAGTGCCACAACATCTCCAAATAGATTGATTATTGCTCCTTTTTCATTTCAGGTGGCCCAATACGTAAACATGGTAAATTAAAAGAATCATGGTCTAATAACAGGGAATCATCTGTTTTAAAACAAGTGCTCAAAAGCTAACATTAGCATCACTAGACTGGAGTTTTGTTCCACTTTAATGATGTATTTGTAGTCACAACACCTTAATTATAGAACGTGCATTGCAAAAAACAAATGCACAGAGCATTTTAGCCGTTCCTTACACAACTCCATAATTTGCTGAGAATTTTGGTCATGATTTTGTGGGAGGGAAGTGGGTCCAACTACCAGTCAGCAAGTTGGGGGGGGGTGGTAACCTCACCTCAGCCAGTCACAGAAGCTCTGACTGCATTTTACTCAGCAGATAGTCACCTTCCTGCATTTGGGGCTCCTTCTGGTTAAGGGACGAGCTCTCGTTTAGGAGACCTTCTGGCCAAATGGAAGGTTAGCAACTCTTAGCCACTGGGAGCAATGGCCAATGTGAGTGCTGCAGCAGGCCTGGACTGGCCAAGGGAAAGTGGCACCAGCATAGGGGTAAGTTGGTTCAGGCTGCTTCAAGCCAATCAGGTAGGTCTCAGCAAGGAAAGGGAGGCAATTCTTGGTGAGGACTTGTAGGGAGAGAGTTTTGGTGATCAATCATTAGAATAGCATTTACTACTAGGTGGCCTATTTACATCATCTCACTCTCAGAGTTACAGAGCACAGAAACAGATCCTTTGGTCCAACTCATCCATGCCAACCAAGTTTCACAAACTGAGCTAGTCCTATTTGTCCGTGTTTGGCTCATAGCCCTCTAAACCTTTCCTGTTCATGTACCTATGCAAATGCCTTTCAAATGTTGTAACTGTACCTGCACCTTCTGCTTTCTCTCACGGTTTATTCCACATACAAACTACCTTCTGTGAGAAAATGCTGCCCCTCAGATCCCTTTTAAATCTTTCTCCTCCCACCTTAAAAATATACCCCCAAATTTTGAAATTACCCACAACCTAGGGAATAGACCTTTGCTATCACCATATATATGTCCCTGATGATTTTACAAGTCTCTAAGGTCATCCCTCAAACTCCTAAGCTCCAGTGAAAAAGCTCCCATTCTAGCCAGCCTTTCCTTATAACTCAAACCCTCCAGTCCCAGCAACATCCAGGTAAATCTTTTCTGAACCCTCTAAAATTTAATATTACCCATCCTACGACCAGAACTGTACACAGTACATCTCACTGGCATCCTGTACAACCTTAACATGTCATCCAACTCCGATAGTCAGTGATCTGAGTAGTGAAGGCAAATGTGCTAAATGCCTTCTTAACAACCCTGTCTACATGTGACGCAACTTAAAAAGAACTACATACTTGAACCTCTAGGTCTCTCTGTTCAATGAGGTATTGCACTACCCAGGGCCCTACCATTAATTGTATAAGTCCTGCCCTTATTTGTATTACCAAAACGCAATACCTCACATTTATACAAATTAAACTCCATCTGCCATTCCTCAGCCCATTGGCCAAATTGATCAAGATCCCCTTGTAATCTTAGATGACCTTCTTTGCTGTCCACTATATCACCATCTGCAAACTTACTAACCGTGCTTCCTAATTGTTCAAATGATAGTGTTATGAGTGTTACATGTTGCTGGTACACAGCACAAATCAGCCAAATGGTGGGTATTTGGAATGGTGGGGGCAATCACAGGTCTTAAAATATTATCCAAATTCCCTGTTTAGGATTGCTAAATTTATGAATTACAGATACTATCATTGTGTGACAATTTGTACCATCACCTACGTAACAAATCAGAAGCAGCAGGAACTAATTGCGCAACCAAGGGCTTAAAGCTTCTGATTTTCATACTGTTTGGATGATCTCACGGCTAATGGGATTGGGGCTGGGGAGAGAGATTGTCGCTTTTCATTCTAATAAACTAACCAGATGTAAAAGGAATTCAGAAATCTACATTTGAATCTGTGCTTGTTTCTGTTCGTCCTGCAAACATTGGTTTTAAACATTTCCTGTTCTGAAAATGACCACACACAAAAGATTGTATCAGAGATAAAAGGTACTGCAGATGCTGGAGAATCCAAGATAACAAGCATGGGGCTGGATGAACACAGCAGGTCAAGCAGCATCATAGGAGCACGAAAACTGGACGTTTCGGGCCTAAACCCTTCATCAGAAATGGGGGAGGGGAAGAGGGTTCTGAAGTAAATAGGGAGAGAGGGGGAGGCGGATAGAGGATGGATAGAGGAGAGGATAGGTGGAGAGGAGGCAGACAAGTCGAAGAGGCGGGGATGGAGCCAGTAAAGGTGAGTGTAGGTAGTGGGGTAGGGAGGAGATAGGTCAGTCCAGGGAGAACGGACAGGTCAAGGGGGCGGGATGAGGTTAGTAGATAGGAGATGGGGGTGTGGCTTGGGGTGAGAGGAAAAACAGGTTAGGGAGGTGGAGATGAGCTGGGCTGGTTTTGGGATGCGGTTGGGGGAGGGGAGATTTTGAAGCTTGTGAAATCCACATTGATGCCATTGGGCTGCAGGGTTCCCAGGCTGAATATGATTTGCTGTTCCTGCAGCCTTCGGGTGGCATCACTGTGGCATTGCAGGAGGCCAAGGATGGACATGTCATCTGAGGAATGGGAGGGGGAGTTGAAATGGTTCGCGACTGGGAGGTGCAGTTGTTTGTTGCGAACTGAGCGCAGGTGTTCTGCAAAGCGGTCCCCGAGCCTCCGCTTGGTTTCCCCGATGCAGAGGAAGCCACAACGGGTACAGCGGATGCAGTATACCACATTGGCAGATGTGCAGGTGAACCTCTGCCTGGTATGGAAAGTCTTCTTGGGGCCTGGGATTGGGGTGAGGGAGGAGGTGTGGGGGCAGGTGTAGCACTTCCTGCGGTTACAAGGAAAAGTGCCGGGTGTGGTGGGGCTGGAGGGGAGTGTGGAGCTGACAAGGGAGTCGCGGAGGGAGTGGTCCCTCCGGAAGGCAGATAAGGGTGGGGAGGGAAAAATGTCTTTGGTGGTGGGGTCTGATTGCAGATGGCGGAAGTGTCGGAGGATGATGCGTTGGATCCGGAGGTTGGTGGGGTGGTATGTGAGGACGAGGGGGATTCTTTTTTGGTTATTGTTGCGGGGACGGGGCGTGAGGGATGTGTTCCGGGAAATGCGGGAGACACGGTCGAGGGCGTTCTCAACCACTGTGGGGGGGAAGTTGCGGTCCTTGAAGAATGAGGACATTTGAGATGTGCGGGATTGGAATGTCTGATCCTGGGAGCAGATGCGGCAGAGGCGAAGGAATTGGGAATAGGGGATGGCATTTTTGCAGGAGGGTGGGTGGGAGGAGGTGTATTCCAGGTAGCTGTGGGAGTCAGTGGGCTTGAAATGGACATCTGTCTCTAGGTGGTTGCC
>JAHRHZ010000017.1:4528226-4597408 GCA_024137785.1 Ginglymostoma cirratum | reverse complement strand
TTCAGAACCCTCTTCCCCTCCCCCATTTCTGATGAAGGGTTTAGGCCCGAAACGTCAAGTTTTCCTGCTCCTATGATGCTGCTTGACCTGCTGTGTTCATCCAGCCCCATGCTTGTTATCTCACATCACAAAAGACCTTTGTTTTGACCCATCATGCTTCCCCACTCTGGGGTAGTGTGTCACATTCTGCTCAGTTTTCTAAAACAAAAATGATGTATATTCGTCACTGGAGACCAGGATGAACAAAAGTACAACATAAGAACAGAAGAACTAGGGACAGAAGTAATACCGTTCCTCAAGCCTGTTCTGCCATTCAATATAATCATGGCTGATTTTAACTCCACTTTCCTGCCTGCTTTCCATAACCCTTCAACCCTATTACTAATTTGAAATCTATCTATCTCCACCTTAAATTTACTCACTCAATGACCAGCATCCACCATATTTGGGTTAGTGAATTGCACAGATTCATGACCCTCTGAGAGAAGAAATTTCTCATCTGTTTTAAATCTGCTATCCCTTATCCTAAAACTATGGCCTCTCATTCTAGGTTGACCCACATGAGGAAAGATCCTCTCCACATCCATTTGTCAAACACTTTAGCTTCTTATGTACTTAAATTTGATCTCCTCTCATTCTTTTAAACTCCAGAGAGTTTAGGTCTAAACTGCCCAATTTCTCTTTGTTCGATGAATTCCTCACCTCTCGAGTCAATCTAGTGAACCCCCTCTTTACTGCCTCCAACATAACTGCATCCCTTCTCAGGTACAGGGACCAGCACTGTATGCAATACTACCGGTGCGGTCTCACTAATGTCAGCAACACTTCTCCTACTTTTATACTTCTCCCCAATAGCACTGTCAAAACCAATTCTGGCCAAAATCTTCGTTCTCTTGTTTATTCTCACTATTGCCAATTAAATGCAGCAACATGATTTTCAGTTATTGGGAAAAGTTCTGAATATGCTAACAGCTACAATTACACATAATCCTGAAAGTTGGAAAGAAATTGCTTTGTCCATATTATTGAGATCAGGAGAGAGATCAGTATTAACCATGTGATAAGGCGTCCTTTTTGCTCATAGATTAATCCATAATATTGATATAAATAACCAAAAATTATCAGAGCTTGAATTAATCAAAATGCGTTTTCAACCTGATTCACAAAAACCATTGAAATCAATTTAGATTACCGGATCTTCCAGAATGTAGAGATTAATATGAGTGCTTTATTCCACCTGTAACAGGCCCTCTGTTCAAGTCTAATTTATCACTTCCATCTGTGTCTCAGTGTGAAGGATTTACGTATAATCATCTGAAACAGTTCAGCAAATCACCAGCTGAAATAGAGACTTTAGAATTGAAGCCGTGTCTACATTCCCTGTACCTCAATCAGACCTTATCTGATTGTGAATTGGTAAGTACGAGGGAGCAAACACTGTTTTAAAATTCCATGGGTGCAATATTCATAGAATTGCCTAACCCCTGCCAATGACATTGAAAAACAAAATATAAAACTCCCCAATATCTGCCTGAGGCTTGCCTGTCATTGTGACTGGAATGCATTGCCCGAAAGGGAAAGCAAATTCAATAATAACTTGAAAAAGGGAGTTAAAAAAAATCCAGCTTCGAAGATATTATTCCAGTGCGCCCTGAGCATAGCGCATACAGCTTGCGACTTCCCTTGAAAATTAAAGGTATGTCTATACATATACAAGTGATTCCTGAAGCTTGCGTGTTTGCCCGAGAATGGACAACGGTGCTGAGGAAGATGCCAGAAATCCAACTATGCAGTGTCAATTAGCAGGCATTATTGCACATGCTTTACTCACATCATCAGATGGCACAATGGAGACATTAAAGTATCAATTAATCATTGCTTGCACTGGCATGTAGTGGAAACTAGATGGAGTAAAATTCCATTTAATGAAGGCTTACAAGAAAGTAAACATATTTGGATTAAAACAGAAGTGAAATATGCTCTATAACTGGTTGATATTTTTAGACTACTGGGTTAATTAAACTAAAACCTTTTAGTCTACTTACAATGATTTCCAAAAGTAAAAAGATATTTATACTATACCTTTAACTATTGAATAAAATTGTGACACCAGTCAGTATTATATTGTTCATTTATTCCTGTGTTATACACACATTTTTCATGCATTGAATGTGCTGCCTTGACATGTTGAGCTGGAAGGCAACAGGATACAAGGAAATTGCCTGTAGCAGCAGTGCATTAAAAAAACCCCAAAGGACTTAAATGATTGTGAGCTAATTAAAAGGTAGCACATAACACAAGGGGGAAAATCTGTCTTGAGTGAATTGTAGAAAAGAAAGATTCAGCTGTAAAACAGGCCTGTTTTGTGTGGCTGCCACCAACAAATTTCAGCCCTACTGTCTCAGCCACAAGCATAGAAAACAACAACCGATATGGATTGTATCTTAGATATTTAGACACCAGTCAAGTCGAGTGTTAAGGTACTGTCTATACTGGAAATAAACTGCAATTGAATCTGCATAGCGGGAAGTTGAAAGTGACTTCTGTGGTGTCAGTTGCCACAAGGTGCACTATAACTAAACAGTTATAGTGAGAAGAAATGAAACAAACAGAATTCAGGATTGAACTGTCATGGTAGTTTCATTCAAATACTCGGGAGATTCTGCTGAAGTTGTGCAGTGCCTTAATCAGCTTCATTTAGATTATTTACAGCTCTAGTCTTAACAACATAAAGATGCTAATCAAAAGGGAGCACAGGGTACAATAGTGACACAAAGTGTCTCAGTGAAGCATAATGAGGACCAAATTGATCAGCTTGAGTTTCTTTATTCTTCAAAAAGATGTAACCTTTAAGTATATAAAATACTATACAACTAAGAAATTATACTCAATTTAATATTTTCAGATGCAGCAGCACAGTCAGCAGAATTACTACAGATTCAGGTCTGTAAAGGATAAACTTAAAAACGGTGTCCCGAAGTCTTTATACACAGAATGTGATTAGCCCCTGGGCTGCCTGCAATGGGGCAGTTGAGCGTACGTCAGGATTTGAAGGTGATGTGCAAGGTCACATTTATTACTGATTGCCATTGCAGACAATGGGACGGTCGGTCTTCTCCATGAAGCACTGCAGTTACTTCGGTGACCATTCTGCTCCTAAATTAGTGACATATCCAGAATTCCAGGATTTTGGGTCAGTGACGGTGAAGGAACAACAACACGTCCCCAAGTCAGGACCTGGAGGTGAAACAAGTTAACAGGACTTCCTCAGCTTTGCTGCTGTTGCTCTTCGTGGTACCAGAGGTAACAAGGTCCAGAGATACTGTTGAGCTTAGAGAGTTGCTACAGTTCAAGCCACAGTGCACCAACAATGGCAAAGGCGAATCTGAGTCTACCAGGAGAATCAATTTAGCCACAGGTTCTTTATCTTCGACGAGTACTGTGACAGCTTACCCATCCAGGTCAGTGGCGAGTGGCATCATGTTGCTGACTTGAACCTTGTAAATGTTAGAGAGCCTTTGAAGTGTCTGAAAAAAAGTCAATCATCACACCAGTACCTACTCTTTCTTGCTTTGTAAACACAGTGTTATAAGGTTCTGGACAATGAGGAGCTCCAAGTCATTGATAGTTAGAGTCATTAGTGGTGTGCAGTTGGAAATTAAGACACGATAACAGAACTTTTTCTTGTTGGCAGTGATTGTTATCTGTACCTCATGTGGTATCACTTGTTACTTACCAGTTGTGAACACAAGCCTGGCGATTTAATATACCGTCTTACTGCAAGGAGCCACTTGTTGCTTACTTTTAGTGTTGATGGTAGACATGACGAGGAGGTGCCGGTGTTGGACTGGGGTGGACAAAGTCAGATCATGACAGAAGTCGGGGTGCCTTGTTCAATGGGTTTTAAGACGCCTTCAACATAGCCAGAGAGGTCCCATTGCCTGATACAATGGGACATCTGGGTGTGTTGGCTTTGTGCATCTTCAGGAGGCAGTAGAAATAATCCTATGCGAGAAGTACATAGGATAAGAGTGCACAAACCTGTTGGGACTATAACCTGGTGTTGTGTGACTTCTAACTTTGCTTATTTTTGAACGGAGAAGTTGTGCTGGGGTTGAACACTGTGAGAACATCAGCATGAAAAGCACAATATCTGAGCTTATGAAAGAAGGACACTAATGAAGATAGTTGGACAAAGAACGTTGCACCAAAAACTGCTCCAGTGACAGTTTACAGCTGGCCAACTGTCCCTGAACAACTGAAACCATTATTATGTAAATTGGATATGACTGCAGCTGCTGGACACATGTCTAATGACCTCAGTTCTGGTGCAACTCTTTTTGCCAAACATCAACTTGATATTAAGGACAATTACACTCACCTCTCCTCCTGAATGTAACTGTTACATTAGTTGGTAATTAATTGTTAGTCAACTTCCTCCTTCCTATAGCTCATAATGAGACACTTAGAGTAAGGCCAAGATATTTCTTGGTGGAGTATACAGATATTTTCAGATCGACCCAATCACAGATATTACGACACACCTCTGGAACAGGTATAACTTAAACCCAGGTCTCATGACTCAGGTGTAAGGATGTTACTACTGCACCACAAGAGCCCTGGCCTCAGTACAGCAGGCAGCCATTTTCTAATCAACCTGTTCAGAGATGTTATCACACACCTCTGGAACATGTGCAACTTGAACCTGTGCCTCCTGGCCCAGAGGTGGGATGGAGCGTACAAATAGTGCCGGGAAATAATATATTTAATTGAGGCCTGTACTCCAACAAGAGGCAAGTCAGGAATGAGATGGAGTAATATCCCTTTGTCTGGGTGAGTGTTGGTCTAACAACATACAAGAAGCTACAAGATAAGATGAAGTATCCTACATGATCGGCATCTCAAATCATCAAGCCTCTTTCGACTGCAGTTTCCAAACGCATGGCTTCCAGCTCTAGAAGGTCAAGGGCAGCAGGTACATGGGAACACAGCTATCTGCAAATTCCCCTCAAAGCCACTCCATCCTGTCTTGGAGTCATAATCATTGATCCTTCACTCTTGCTGGATCTAAATTTCGGAACACTCTCTCAGAGCACGGTGGGTGTCTGTGCACCACAAGGACTGCAATGGTCCAAAAAGACAATTCACTACCACCTTCCCCAGGGCAATTAGGGATGGGCAACACATGCTGTAGCCAGCAACATCATATCAAACAATTTTTAAGAACCGTATACATTGACTGGCTTTCAATTTCCAGTTCTCTCTTCAAAGTATTACTGAAAACCATACTATTTTCAAGACTTAAATTTGCTGATGTCGAAAGTCCATGCTGCCGATACAATCTCACCCTCTATCTGTTTCTGAATCCTTTGTAAACAGCCTACTTCTATAATGTCATCGGTTGTTTACTCCAAAGATACTCCTGTCAAATAAGTATTCCTGATTTCACTATTCTTGAATACTTCAAGTAAGTTTACTAACTGCTTATATTTCTATGTTATAATTAATTAATCCCTCTGTGTTTATTGTACTAGCCACAAAATTCATTTATTTTTAAATAACTCACAGCTGCTACCTTCCCAGTCACTTATTTCATTGCACAGCATTTCCCACAGATAGTATCGAGTTTGTCATCTTTTTATCTCTATGTTTCCTCCCTGTGATACTTGAACTTGTCCAGTTTATACCAAAGCTTATGTTTCAAGGTAAAGGGTTCCGATGATTCATCTCCTGTAAACTCTTCAGGATGTGCAACAGTATGTGTTATTTGATGAAATTTGTAGTGAGATTAGAAATTGGCGGATGCTGAACTGAATGACAGTGAGGAAGATATTCATAAATACGTGCTGTTTGGAAGCACTGACGGGCCATCTTCCATCATCTTTGGCAGGAGCTTAACAGTACAGTAGTTAGTTGGGGACAGTAAGGACCCTTGTGATGTATGGTAGTCCAAGTCAAGAGACCCTGGTTCATGCTCCACATGCTCCAGAGGTGTGTAATTACATCTCTGAACAGGCCATTTAGATAATATCTACTGTACCTGGAAAATCTTCCACGTTGTTGTACAGATGCATGTCTACTGGAACAGAGAGGTAAAGAGTGGCTCAGTTCTGGGACACAGTTCTTTAGTAATTACAGCTGATATCCTATCAAGGACCAGAAGCTTTTTTGTAGCCAGTGATTTCAGCCATTTCTTATTTTACCATGTAGCGTGAACCGTGTCATTAGACACCATCATCAGTGACAGAGTGGCCATTTCATGAAGGATTGAGCAGGATCATTAACTTGACAGTTAATAAACTAACTTGAAGTGTTCAAGAATAGTGAAATCAGGAATATTTGTTTGACAGAAGTATCTTTGAAGTAAACAACTGATGGCTGTTTATATAAGTAGGCTTTTTTCAAAGGATTCAGAAAAAGATAGAGGGCGGTATGCACTTTTGACATTTAAACAATTTACCCTCAGCCCCTGCACTCAGTGCGGGACTCTGCTGTGATTTGATTTCAGCGCTGCTTATTGAGCTGCCTTGCCCTATTTAGCCGTCCAGCTGTCAATCAGCATTCTTGACCTAATGTAGTAGACTACACAACTGTTCCTCTGATACTTTGACATTGGGCTGTTTAGTTTTGTCTATAGCATGCTGCTTGCACAGAGATAAAATTATATGGCTTAAACGTTTGGATTAAAAAGCTTATCACACAAGCATTAGCATTTTCCCACAAAATAGCAAGATATTATTTTTAAAAAATGAATTCATTGGCTGTAACCTATGAAAAGGATTGACTCACACTACCTTGCTTGTTCAAGCAGTATGATGATAAATGGTAAGCATCCATCGCAGGTAATGAAAATATCTTCAATCTGATTGAATTAGCTTAATGCTAAGCATGCCCTATCTAAGAAGCTAGGGTGCCATCTGGTGCTTGCATTTATGTACAACACAGCTGATGCCAGCAAGAAAAAGCATTAAAACAGATTATATTAAACCAGCTCAAGATTCAAAAGATGTCATGCCCGCAGCAAAACCCATCTGACTGATCTGACACGTCTCTGACATTATGAAAGCTCATTTAGAGATGTGCTAAAACCCCAAAGTCATTAAAGTTAATTTTAGCCAAAACCTTAAAGCAGACCTCCATCAAAAAAATTAATTTCCTCTTTTACATAAAATTCGCTAAGTTCAAATTCTTCTTCCATCCAGTAATTTAAGGTTGGTAGCTGCATTGTTGTGTTTACATTTTTGGAATGTGATTGATGATATCAAAGTAGCACTGTAACTCTGAATTTTAGACTCATTCTGATTCCACTGCAGGGGAGACCCTCATCACCAGGCCTTCCCTCAATTCCCATGTGTAAGAGATCTCAATTCAGAGTGTAAGGCTCCATCCCCACCTCCCTGACCTGTCCGTCTTTTCTCCCACCTACCCGCTCCTCCCACTTCAACCCCCACCCCCACCTCCGACCTACCAGCCTCATCCCCGCCTCCTTGACCTGTCCATCTTCCCTTGACTGACCAACCCCCACCCTATCTCCCCACCAACACCTTTACTGGCTCCATCCCCACCTCCTTGACCTGTCCATCTCCTCTCCACCTATCTGCTCCTTTATCCATCTTCCATCCGCCTCCCCCTCGCTCTCTATTTATTTCAGAATCCCCTTCCACTCCCCCATTTCTGAAGAAGGGTCCAGACCCGGTCAGCTTTCCTGCTCCTCTAATGCTGCTTGGCCTGCTGTGTTCATCCAGCTCTATGCCTTGTTATCTCAGATTCTCCAGCATCGGCCATTCGTACTATCCCTGAATCAATTCAGAGTATGTTGCTAGCAACACAGAGTGGAGCCAACAGTGTGGGTTCAATTCTCTTACCAGATGAGGTTACCATGAAAGACTCTCCTCCTCAACCTCTCCCCTCACCTGCGGCATGGTGACCCTCAGGTTGAACCACATGATGGTTATATGACTATGTGCTATGGACCATAAGAGTAGAACGCATGATGAGAGAAATTAAAAACAATTACAATGCACAAAAAACACATCCCATGTATGGGGTTAATTCAGGCAGGAACAAAGATACTGTCATGAATATATAACTAGATGATTCTTACAGTTCCAGAATACCACTTTTACTTTGGGAAATGACATTTTATTTTTAAGTGCAAGTTAAATGAAAACTTCTTTATCAAGAAGCCAGTAAATAAACATCAAGTGATTGCAATTCCAATTATTGAATTAAAAGATCAGTGTTGAGTCGAGTTAAACAGTAAACAATGGGCAAACCTTTGAGTCTTTCAGTGGAGACAAGATTATTTACAGCAATCTTTGATTTTCAAATGCTTTCTCACAGTGAACACATCGCAAGGATTTCCACCGCAGAGAGACGGCCAATGCAGGAGGCAGGGATTGTAACTAACGGATCTTCTTCACTGCTTTGATTGGAGCAGGAATCACATGTCAAAGATTGGTCAGTTAGGACACAGCAAATATTAAAATATACGAGGATTTGAAAGGGCCGTGTAGCTGTTATCCCCAGTCAGGGCTCAATGGTAACTACTGTCAGTTTGTCTTGGAAAACCTTACTACATTTGTGTCAATATAGGGCTTAAATTTCCATATCTTTAATAGGGCCCCTTAAAGATCAGCAAGCTCACCTATATGTTGAACTACTGGAGATGGGGGAATATACTAAATGAGTATTTTTCATCAGTGTTTACTGGGGAGAAGGATGCGGAAGATACAGAACGTGGGGAAATAAATAGCAACATCTTGAAAATTGTCCATATTACAGAGGTGGTGGTGCTGGACATCTTAAAACACAAAAAGGTGGATAAATCTCCGGAGCCTGATTAGGTGTATCCTAGAACTCTATGGGATATGAGGGAAGTGATTGCTGGGCCCCTTGCTGAGATATTTGTATCATCGATAACTACAGGTGAGGCACCAGAAGACCAGAGGTTGGCTAATGTGGCACCACTATTTAAGAAAGGTGGTAAGAAAAAGGCAGAGAACTATAGACTGGTGAGACTGACATTGGAGGTGAGCAAGTTGTTGGAGGGAATCCTGACCATCAGGGTTTACATGTATTTGGAAAGGCCAGGACTGATTAAGGATAGTCAACATGGCTTTGTGCATCGGAAATCATGCCTCACTAACTTAGTTGAGTTTTTTGAAAAAGTAACAAACAGGATTGATAACAGCAGAGCGGTGGACACAATGTATATGGACTTCAGGAAGGTGTTCAACAAGGATCCTCATGGTAGACTTCTTAACAATGTTAGATCACACGAAATACAGGGAGAACTAGCTATGTGGATACAGATCTGGCTCGAAGGTAGAAGACAAAGGGTGGTCATGGAGGGTTGCTTTTCAGACTGGAGGCCTGTGACCAGCGATGTGCCAAGGATTGGTGCTGGGTTCGCCGCTTCTCATCATTTATATAAAAGATTTGGATGGGAACAAAGGAGGTATAGTTAGTAAGTTTGCAGATGACACCAAAATTAAAGGTGTAGTGGACAGCAAAGAAGGTTACCTCAGAGTACAACAGGAACTTGATCAGATGTGCCAATGGGCCAAGGAGTGGCAGATGGAGTTTAATTTAGATAAATGTGAGGTGCTGCATTTTGGAAAGGCAAATCAGGGCAGGACTTATACCCTTAATGGTACAGTCCTGGGGAGTGTTGCTGAACAAAGAGACCTTGCAGTGCAGGTTCATGGTTTCTTGAAAGTAGAGTCGCAGGTAGACAGGATAGATAAGGCAGTATTTGCTATGCTTGCCTTTATTGGCCAGTGCATTGAGTATAGGAGTTGGGAGGTTACGATGCAGCTGTACAGAACATTGGTTAGGCCACTGTTGGAATACTGCATGCAATTCTGGTCTCCCTGCTATTGAAAGGATGTTGTGAAACTTGAAATGGTTCAGAAAGGATTTACAAGGATGTTGCCAGGGTTGGAGGGTTTGAACTAAAGGGAGAGGCTGAATAGGCTGGGGCTATTTTCCCTGGAGCAAAGGATGAGGGGTGACCTTACAGAGGTTTGTAAAATCATGAGGGGCATGGATAGGGTAAATAGACAAGGTCTTTTCCCTGGGTTGGGAGAGTCCAAAATTAGAGGGTATAGGTTTACGGCGAGAGGGATAAGATTTAAAAGGGACCTAAGGGGCAATGTTTTCATGCAGAGGGTGGTGCGTGTGTGGAACGAGCCACCTACGCAAGTGGTGGAGGCTGGTACAATTACAACATTTAAAAGGCATCTGGATGGGTATATGGATAGGAAAGGTATAGGATAGAGGGATATGGACCAAATAGGGTGAGATTTATTTAGGATATCTGGTTGTCGTGGATGAGTTAGACCAAAGGGTCTGTTTCTGTGCTATGTATCTCTAGGACTCTATATCATTCCCCAAACAAAAATGAAAGATTTGGGAATTGGGTGTATCTATCTGGGACATTTCTGGGACATTCTAGGCATGCCATGTCACAAAAAGATGGATTGAAGAGGGTTTTATTTTTGGTTTTCAGTTTTTATATGTAATTTCTCCCAGAAGCAGGCAACTGAAGTCAGCCTGAAACAGGTTTAAGACAAGCTGTGAAAGAATCTGTGAAGTGGAGCAACAGACTTGTATCAGAAACCATGGGTATTATTTGATTTAAAATCACTAGACAAGAAAGCAGTGAGGTCCAGGCTTGAGGCAGGGTAATTCACAAGGGTAAGGTATTGAAGGGGAGTTGGAGGATCACCTGGCCAGATAGCAATATTAACAGCCGCTTGGAGAGATGTGTGTAATTGAACAAAAATTGTTTATTTGACTGGTGAACTTTTCAATGAGTCAGCAGACAGGGTTGATGAGGATAATGCAGTTGATGAGGTGTTGCCAGGGCAAAATAAAACAATCTTGACCACTGCCTACCTGCACTCACCTATCACCATCCGACCTACCTTCCCCAGCCCCACCCTTCCTCTCTCTTGGGGAAAGGACCCCAAGACAGCTCATACCTTGAAGAATCGCGGCAACAATGAGAAGAATCAAATTGAATTCCCAAAAGTTGCAGTTCCAGACGAAGTGAAAGAATCCTCGAGACCCTGTAAATTACAGGGAGCTCTTGGGTGGAAATAAAAGTAGAACAGATAGTGTGCTGTTGATATTTTCTATTTCGAAGTTTGTGTTTATGTATGATAGTGTTAAGTTAGCAGTACCTACTTTGTTCAACATTTTTGCAATCAAGAATTTGTTTAAAATGTTTTGAAATCTTATTCTCAGACAATAGTCGGGGGTTCAGACAGTTAAAACTAGCTGGATCTCAGCCAGTTAAATCCCCTATCCTCGCAGCTTAGCTCTGCAGATTGGTGCTCTTCAACGAATTATTCAATTCCCTTTTGTAAACTATTATCAACTCTGCTTCACCATGCTGTCAAACAGTGCACTCCAGATCTTAGCCAACACCTTCTATGCGAACAAATTTTTCCTTTACGTCAATTTTGCTTCTTCTGCTAATCACCGTAACATCAGTGCCAACTGTTTCTTGAACTTTCCACCAGCCAGAACGAGTTCTCCTTATTTATTTTGTCCAGCCACCTCATGATTTTGAGCAGATTTCCTCTCGACTTCTCCTTGCTAAGGAGAACAGCCAGGACAAGTTATCCCATCTTTCAATGCATCCAAAATACCCCGCATCCTCCGTAATTACTTCACATCCTTACTGAGACCTGAAATGGATACAACACTCCAGGTGAGGCTGGAACACAGACTTTGTTAAATGTTCACCATAACTTCCTTTCTGTTGTACGCTGCCTGTCCATTCATAAAGCCTTATTAACCACTTTCTTATTGTGTCCTGCCACTTTCAATGATTTGTGCACCTATATCTGTAGATTTCTATGCTCCTGCACTCCAGTGGCTTATATTAGATCTCCACATTCTTTCAATCAAAGTGCATTGCTTGTGTATTAAATTCCATCTTCCATAAGTCCACCAATTCAATTAGCCTATGTTGGTTTTCTTGAAGTCCTGTCATCAACCTCTTCATAGCTCACTTTCAGGTATTGTGTCATCCACAAATTTTGCACATCCAAATATAGGTCATTAATATAAAATCAGCAAAAGCAGTGAGCACAGGAGTGACTTCAGGGAGAAACCCACGATAAATTTCCATCCTGCCTGAAAAACATCCATTCCGCACTTCAGAGATAGCATGAATTGCAGATGCTGGAGTCAGAGATGACACAGTGTGGAACTGGAGGAACACAACAGGCCAGGCAGCATCAGAGGAGCAGGAAAGCTGATGTTTCAGGTCTGACTCCCACAGCTACCTGGAATACACCTCCTCCCACCCACCCTCCTGCAAAAAGGCCATCCCCTATTCCCAATTCCTTCGCCTCTGCCGCATCTGCTCCCAGGATGAGACATTCCACTCCCGTACATCTCAAATGTCCTCATTCTTCAAGGACTGCAACTTCCCCCCCTACAGTGGTCGAGAACGCCCTCGACTGTGTCTCCCGCATTTCCCGGAACACATCCCTCACGCCCCGTCCCCGCAATAATAACCAAAAAAGAATCCCCCTCGTCCTCACATACCACCCCACCAACCTCCGGATCCAACGCATCATCCTCCAACACTTCCGCCATCTGCAATCAGACCCCACCACCAAAGACATTTTCCCTCCCCACCCTTATCTGCCTTCCGGAGGGACCACTCCCTCCGCGACTCCCTGGTCCGCTCCACACTCCCCTCCAGCCCCACCACACCCGACACTTTTCCTTGTAACTGCAGGAAGTGCTACACCTGCCCCCACACCTCCTCCGTCACCCCAATCCCAGGCCCCAAGAAGACTTTCCACATCAGGCAGAGGTTCACCTGCACATCTGCCAATGTGGTATACTGCATCCGCTGTACCCGTTGTGGCTTCCTCTACATCGGGGAAACCAAGCGGAGGCTTGGGGACCGCTTTGCAGAACACCTGCGCTCAGTTCGCAACAAACAACTGCACCTCCCAGTCGCGAACTATTTCAACTCCCCCTCCCATTCCTCAGATGACATGTCCATCCTGGGCCTCCTGCAATGCCACAGTGATGCCACCCGAAGGCTGCAGGAACAGCAAATCATATTCAGCCTGGCAACCCTGCAGCCCAATGGCATCAATGTGGATTTCACAAGCTTCAAAATCTCCCCTCCCCCAACCGCATCCCAAAACCAGCCCAGCTCATCTCCACCTCCCTAACCTGTTTTTCCTCTCACCTCAAGCCACACTCCCATCTCCTATCTACTAACATCATCCCACCCCCTTGACCTGTCCGTCCTCCCTGGACTGACTTATCTCCTCTTTACCCCCCTACCTACACTCACCTTTACTGGCTCCATCCCCGCCTCTTCGACTTGTCTGCCTCCTCTCCACCTATCCTCTCCTCTATCCATCCTCTATCCGCCTCCCCCTCTCTCCCTATTTATTTCAGAACCCTCTTCCCCTCCCCCATTTCTGATGAAGGGTTTAGGCCCGAAACGTCAAGTTATCCTGCTCCTATGATGCTGCTTGACCTGCTGTGTTCATCCAGCCCCATGCGTGTTGTTTGAGGTCAGAACCCTTCTTCAGAAATAGGGAGGCGGAAGGGAGCTCAGAAATAAAGAGAGAGAGGAAGGGTGAGGCTGGGGAAGGTAGGTCGGATGGTGATAGGTGAGTGCAGGTAGGCAGTGGTCAAGATTGTTTTATTTTGCCCTGGCAACACCTCATCAACTGCATTATCCTCATCAACCCTGTCTGCTGACTCATAAAAAAGTTCACTTCAGTCAAATAAACAATTTTTGTTCAATTTACACACATCTCTCTAAGCGGCTGTTAATATTATTCTAGATTATCAGTTAAAGATTTTCCAGCGACTGAGGTTAAGTTTATTGCAATTATCAATTTTTAGCCCTTTCATTATGTCACCTACTTCCTGTTTCATTATGATTTTGGCAGCATCTTTTAAAAAAACGTCAAGTACAGCCACCAATGATAGATCATTGGAAATTAAGGATGCTTGAGAGATTAGAATTTGAGAAGCTCAGAGATCCTTGAGGATTATGGAACTGAGGATGGTTTAAGAGAAGGGGAGGGTATAAAAACAGAGAGGAATACAATAAGAATTTTCTGTTTGGTCTATAAAATCACGACCAAGTAGGTTAAAAAACACCAATTAATGCACCAGCAGGTCTCCGTGTCAGTTAAAATTTCCACCACCTGCATTTCTTGAAGTAAAGATTGGAGTTCTAGTTAAGATTCAAGGTTACCATGTTTAATTAGTTGCTCTGCAATATTTTGGAGACTCTCATTGACGACTAACAAGATTCACATTAAGGACCAAACATTATTTAAAATTTTCTCAGCTCACGATTTTCAAACTTTGGAAAACATACAAGCAGAATTCTGGATCTACAGAACTCTAACCTGGTACAACTGAATGCTCCTTCAGTCTTTTTAAAGATTCTCCCTAAAATCAGGATCTGTTTAGGACTGTTCAGCAAATAATTTCATTTAGAAATGTCTGTATTGATGGGTTTTTGTTTCTTCTTTCGATTCTGGCTAATTTTTGGTGTTCCTATGGAGCTTAAAAGTAATTTTAAACACATGAATGTGTTACAGAGATCTTGAGGATGATGAGTAGGAATAATCAAGATGACATTTTTCTGCACTTGAGGTAGTAAATTACCTCAGTTCATAGTCTTTGCCAAACATGTTTAATAGGCTTTTAAAACGAGCTATTAAGTCATTGAATATTATTACCATGGATACTTAAACCACTTGGGTACTTCAAAGGAGACATGACTATGATACTCAGCATCTTCATCAGGAAGCTACTCCTAGGTCTACATCATGTCCATGGTGTGCCATTTTGTTGTACAACCAGAAAATGTTTTCTCAGATGTTCTGAGTTAAAAGGAATGGGCATAAAGAAATTTGTCTGTGAAACTAGCATGCAAGTTATATTATCAGTCAATGAACCTACAGCAGGAATCTGGTTTCCTTGGATCAGTGGAAGATGTGAGTATGACAAAGTTAAAACTATCAAACTATAAGTTGCATCTCAGACATGTGGTTGTGCATGAGATGTAATCATAGAATTTTACAGTACAGGAGGCTGCCATTCGATCCATCGTGTCTTTATCAGCTCCTGAAGGAGCTACCCAGATAGTCCCATTCTCCAGCTCCATCTCCATAGTCCTCTGATTCCATCCCTTCCAAATATATATCCAGCTATCTTTGAAACGTCCTATGCAGTCCACTTCCACCACACTCGAGAAGGTAAGCTTTTCCTTATAAAAACTTACCTCGTGCAGCAGAGGCCATCTTGTTTTCAGCGGTGAGTGTGTGGAGAGAACGCGAGCCAGGAGGGAACTAATATATTCGGGCATTGGCTAAACCCGAAACACTACACGTGTAGTGTCTCCCACCCATCCCTCTCCTCTAACCAAAAAAAACTGTGTGGAGGGTCGGTAAGGTAAGGCTTTTTTAAAATTCTTCTGGAAATCTAGAGTAGAGGGAATGGAAGCTAGGGCAGTTGCATGCTCCTCTTGCAGGATGTGGGAGGTAAGGGTCACTGCTGGTGTCCCCTCTGACTTCACCTGCAAGAAGTGCACCTGACTCCAGCTCCTCACAAACCGCGTTAAGGAACTGGAGCTGGAGCTGGATGAACTCCGGATCATACGGGAGGCTGAGGGGGTGATAGAGAGGAGTTATAGGGAGGTGGTCACACCCAAGGTACAGGAAAAAGGTAGCTGGGTGACTGTCAGGAAGGGGAAAGGGAATAGGCAGACTGTGCAGGGATCCCCTGTGGCTGTTCCCCTTAATAATAAGTATACCTTTTTGGATACTGTTGGGGGGATGACCTACCAGGGGATGGCCATGGCGGACAGGTCTCTGGCACTGAGCCTGGCCCTGTGGCACAGAAGGGAAGGGGAGAGAATAGGAGAGCAATTGTAGTGGGGGGGTTCAATAGTTAGAGGCACAGACAGGCGGTTCTGTTGACGCGAACAAGACGAATGGAGGGTATGTTGCCTCCCGGGTGCCACAGTCCGTGACGTCTCGTATCATGTCTTCAAGATCCTTAAGGGGGAGGGTGAGCAACCAGCAGTCATGGTACACATTGGTACCAATGACATAGGTAGAAAATGGACTGAGAATGTGAAAAACGAGTAAAGGGAGTTAGGTTGGAAGCTGAAGTCCAGGTTAAATAGGGTAGTTATCTCTGGATTAGTACCAGTGCCACGTGATAACGAGGTAAGAAATAGGGAGAGAGTGCAGCTAAACACGTGGCTACAGGGCTGGTGTAGGAGGGAGGGCTTCCATTATGTGGATAATTGAACAAATTCTAGGGAAGGTGGGACCTGTACAGTAAGGATGGGTTGCACCTGAACCGGAAGGGCACAAATATTCTGGGAGAGAGGTTTGCTCGAGCTATACAGGATGGTTTAAACTAGATTGGCAGGGGGTGGAGAACCAGATTTGTAATTCAGAGGATGAGGTATTCAGCCTTCCAACAGACACAACAGGGAGTGACGTTGTTAATAAAGAAATGCGGTCGATGGAACGTAATTGTGGACAAAGGAATGGTTTTAAGTGTGTATATTTCAATGTTAGAAGTATCGGAAATAAGGCGGATGAACTTAGAGCATGGGTCAGTACTTGGAACTACGATGTTGTGGCCATTACAGAAACTTGGGTAATTCAGGAACAGTAATAGTTGTTGGAAGTTCCAGGATTTAGATGCTTTAAAAAAATAGGGAGGGTGGTAAAAGAGGTGGAGGAGTGGGAGGCAGATACTGGAAAGGTGCAGAAGTCACAGGGTTGTAGTCATGGGTGACTTCAACTTTCCAAAAAATGATTGGAAACATTTTAGTTGTAATAGTTTAGATGGAGCAGATTTTGTCCAGTGCGTTCAGGAAGGATTCCTGACATAGTATGTAGACAGATCAACATGAGGCGAGGCCACTTTGGATGTGGTGCTTGGTAATGAACTGGGCAAAGTGTTAGACCTGTTGGCAGGAGAGCATTTTGGCAGTAGCGATCATAACTCTGTTACTTTACAACAGCCATGGAAAAGGATAGGTACATACAGCAGGGTGAGGTTTATAATTGGGGGAAGGGTAATTACAATTCTGTTAGGCAAGAAATGGGCAACATAAAATGAGAACAGATGCTGTTAAGGAAGAGCACTACTGAAAAGTGGAGATTGTTGAAGGAATGCATACTGCATGTGCTCAATATGTTTGTCCAGGCAGGCAGGGAAGATGCGGTCGAGTGAGGGAGCCTTGGTTCTCAAGAGAGGTCGAACGACTGGTTTAGAGGAAGAAGGATGCTTATATAAGGTTTAGGAAACAAGGATCGGGAAAGGCTCTGGAGGGATACAAGTTAACCAGGAAGTAGCTGAAGAAAGGGCTTAGGAGAGCTATAAAGGGGCATGAGAAAACCTTGACAGATAGGATCAAGGAAAACTCCAAGGCTTTTTACACATACGTGAGGAATAAAAGAATGACCAAAGAAAGGGTAAGGCTGATCAAGGATTTAAAAGGGAATTTGTGCACGGAGGCTACAGAGATAGGAGAGGTCCTTAATGAATACTTTTCTTCGGTATTCACAACTGAGAGGACCTAGTTGTATGGGAGGACAGTGTGAAACAGGCTGGTAGGCTAGAGGAGGTGGATGTTAGTAAGGAAGATGTAGTAGGAATTTTGAGGAACTTGAAGATAAATAAGTCCCCTGGACCTGATGGGATTTATCCAAGGATTCTATGGGAAGCGGGGGAAGAGATCGCAGGGCCTTTGGCGACGATCTTTTCGTCCTCACTGTCCACAGGTATAGTGCCGGAAGATAGGAGAGAGGCTAGCGTCATTCCCCTGTTCAAAAAAGGGAATAGGGATAATCCCAGAAATTACAGGCCAGTTAGTCTTACGTCAGTGGTGGGCAAATTACTGGAAAGGGCTCTGAGAGATAGGATTTATGATCACTTGGAAAGGCACAGTTTAATTTGTGATAGTCAGCATGGATTTGTGAGGGGTAGATCATGCCTCACAAACCTTATTGAATTCTTTGAAGAGGTGACCAAATACATGTATGAAGGTGGAGCAGTGAATGTGGTATACACTGATTTAAGTAAGGCGTTTGATAAGGTTCTCCATGGTAGGCTCATGCAGAAGGCAAGGAGGCACAGGATAGGGGGAAATGTGGCAGATTGGATTCAGAATTGGCTGACCCTTAGAAGATAATGGGTGGTAGTGGATGGAAAATATTCAACCCGGTGCTCAGTTACGAGTGGTGTACCACACGGATCTGTTCTGGGTCCTCTTCTACTTGAGATTTTTGTAAATGATTCGGATGAAGGAGTGGAAGGGTGGATTAGTAAGTTCGCGGACGAAGCAAAGGTGATTCGAGTAGTGGATAGTGCGGAGAGCTGTTCTAGGTTACAAAGGGACATTGATAGAATGCAGAGCTGGGCTGAGAAGTGGCAGATGGAGTTTAACCCTGAGAAGTGTGAGGTGATACATTTTGGAAGGACAAACTTGAAAGCAGAATACAGGGCTTATGGAAAGATTCTTGGCAGTGTGGAGGAGCAGAGGGATCTTGGGGTTCATGTCCACAGTTCCCTGAAAGCTGCCAGCCAGGTGGATAGAGTTGTTAAAAAGGCGTATGGTGTGTTAGCTTTCATTAATAGGGGGATTGAGTTCAAGAGTCGTGAAGTTATGCTCTAGCTATATAAAACCCTGGTTCGGCCACATCTGAAGTATTGTGTCCAGTTCTGGTCGCCTCATTACAGGAAAGATGTGGAAGTGTTGGAAAAGGCGCAGAGGAGATTTACCAGGATGTTGCCTGGAATGGAGGGAAGGTCTTACGAGGGAAGGTTGAGAGCGCTAGGGCTTTTCTCTTTCAAACGACGAAGGATGAGAGGTGACTTGACAGAGGTGTACAAAATGATCAGAGGTATAGATAGAGAGGACAGCCAGAGACTTTTTCCTCGGGTGGAGGTAGCTATTATGAGGGGGCATAGTTTTAAAGTGAGTGGAGGTAGATATAGGGTAGACGTCAAAGGTAGGTTCTTTACTCAGAGAGTGGTAGGGGCGTGGAATGCATTGCCGAAGAGGGTAGTGGAGTCTGCCTCATTAGGGGCATTTATGCGGCTATTAGATAGGCATATGGATGATAGTATAAGGTAGGGGTGGAGGTTAGATGGACCTTAGGATTACGGTAAAAGTTCGGCACAAAATCATGGGCCGAAGGGCCTGTACTGTGCTGTACTGTTCCATGTTCTATGTTCTTTGTTCTAAGTTCTCCCAGGTCACACTTTCCAAATCCAAACAGCTCTGAGTAAAGAAGTTTCTCCTCATCCCACTCCTAGCTCTCTTGCTGACAATTGTGAAATTGTGACCTCTAGTTCCAACTCTAGTTGGTTCATACCAACTCGTAGAAACAGAATATCATTCTTTATCCTGCTAAAAATGTACATAATTTTGAACATCTCAATAAAGTCACCTCTTAATCTGCACTGGTCTGAGGAGAGTAAGGGACAGGAGTGTTACAGGATGACAGGAAAGACTGTATCATGCAATCGTGAGTTCTTTGATGCACAGGCAGTTGTACCAGGCTAAATTGCTTAAAATTTGCCATCTCCCACATCTGTTCCAAGGTCCTGAAGGCAGCAATCAACCTGGTTGATGCTTACTGTCAGAAATAGCAAACATATCCACTTTGTGCAGCAGCACATCTGTTTCTCCAGCCATCAAACAACGGGTCCAGGTACTGTACCTGACTGTCGCATGACCACAGAATCTGTTCAATATGGAGTTCTTAATTTTCCCCATTCCACCAGGTCCCCCAACCTTAGTAACATTTGGCAAATATTTTCTATTTCTTTTGTAAACTTCCAAAGACTAAAGCAATATTTCTCATTTGTAGCTACTTAAATTTAAGTGTACAAATCTTTTTATATTTGATTTGATTACAAGCTTGCGCATGTATTCTCCACTTTGCAAATGCCCTGCATATGACCAAAATTGGACAGAGCATTATGATTCGCAAATTCAAATGAACTAATCCTAGTCAGTCTACTCAATGCACCATTGATTAACTTTATTTAAACTGGTAGGTTGAAAATGCTGAAATGAAAATAAACTCTTTAACAGATACCTTTCAAAAAAAAAGGTTAAAAAGGCTGTAGTTTCTCAACATTATGCTGGGATATTCAGGATGTTGTCCAAAACGGCACGAGAAAATAATTCATTGCAACAGAATTGATTAAAATACAATCTATGATCAAACTACTTTGTGGATTTGGCACCCTGGCAGTAGAATGTTGTGTGATTTTCATACCTATTGTAGCACATTTCTCAAAGGAGGTTTTTTCGGTAGATTTCTCATATATTCTTTCAGTTGTCTCAAACTGCCTCTGCTAGGCAATAAAACCCAACTAAATCAACCAACTATGTGGGTAGGCCATGGTCCTGAACTGATGAGAAGTTAGGAAAGTAATCATTCATATTATAAAGAGTCTGCATTGGGAACGGATTAACAATTCTTAAGCATGGTTTGTTCATAACATATTTCTAAAAAAAAAGTTCAAAAAGGTTTCTCATAGATTCTCACACATGTGAGGTTCATTATATAGTTTTTGTGAAATTGCTCAATTATCAATAGTTAGACAGACAGTTAACTCCAAATCATCATTCATATTTACCAGAGCAGCATATTCAGGTGAGTTTGATAATGTCCATTACAAAATGTGTTTCACCAGTCGTCATCATTGCACATACTTACACAGCCTAAACATTTCCCTAAAAATGCAGACAGCAGAATCATGTGGATAGGATTAAAAATATTGTCATTCTTTGAAAAATGAATAAGATAAGAGATACATGGAAATGAAGGGATCAGTAAAATCAGTTTCATATTATCCTGTTTAAAATGTGAGATAGTTACCTTGGCACCATCACAAGTGCGCTCATTTTTCTTTTTGACATGGATAATTTGACATGCAGCAGAAGGCTGCCTGACAATACGTGTTCGCTAGTAACTCCTGCTGATCATCCGCCCGTGATTGTAAATGAAGATTAGCAATCATGCTGCTATTCATTATTAGGTCTTGCATGACAATACACAAAAGTAAGTCACCTTTTAATATGTTTAAGACGCTTATACAGAAGATGAAATGAAAAAAAAACTGCTCCTTTTGTGCCTCACCTGCTACTTTGTATCAATGCCTGCTGATCAATGAGGGGGTAAATTGAAAATTGTACTCTCATGAGATATTCATACAGGATTATGCTTTCCTCTGGTCAAAGTCAGTATGACTGCTGACTTCAAATACTCAATCCTGTTTCCATTCACAAGATTGTAGGAATCTTAATCTAACGACAAATGATACACACGGGATACTGCTAAATATGTTACTTGCCCAATAAAGGAACCTACTCCATTGCCATTAATTAAAAGTCTCAAATGAAATGAAGATACATGGACCACTGTATTCAACACGGAGTAAATTGATTGTAATTGAGTACCTGAGCCCCAGTAGTGATTATTTGCAAAATCACAAGGAAAGTAAAGTGAAACTATGGTGGAATTTTTCAGAACCTTTGGACAGGAGGTGGGAAGGCTGACAAAACCATGGGGAAGGAGTTGGATGGTGTATCTGATGCCTCCCAGCTGCTGTACTATTCCTGCAGTTGGAAATATGGCATGGCAGCAGGTCTGCCTGCTCAGGGCTCCATTGAGTGAATTAAATGGACAATTAAAAACTGCCTCCAGCTTCCTGGGATAGGTATGCCTTTTGTCTCAGGCATCCCTTGACCCAATAAGGGGTCAGCCAGTCAAGCACAGTGCCAACCGGCCTGTACAAATCACCCCCTGCACCAGGAATGGCCAACAGCAATAGGCTATCACAATTCAATCTTACAAAATCACCATCTGGGATTTTACAGCATTAAATCACAAACTTAACTAAATCAAGGAAGTAATACTCTGTTACTCCACCAAATGTAGAAAATGGAATTAATCCGACTCCTTATAGAGAATTAATGTGTGTTCTTACCTGCATAAGAAATGTTGCATTCAAAGTTATGTCATTCATGCTGGGAATGAATCCATTCTATTTCAAGCACTCATCAGCATGAAGTACTTTCAGGTAGAATACAAATCAGTGCAAATTAAAGCAAATTTTTCCCTGCTCTGCACCAAGATGCTTCAGTCCCAACCTCAGGAAATAACCTATACCGACTGCACTAATAATGACACCTTTTCACTTCTCACAGCATCCATGTCAAATATAAGGAAGAGTTTGTTTGTTTTAATCAATAACTAGCAAAATATATAGTGTGACTGCTATTAGAAAACTCACACATTGTGGAACTTTTTCACTAATTATCTGTAACAAACATGTCAAAAATAGTTATGTTTAAACGTTGAATTTAAAAAAATCAGTGTACTAAATCCAAAACCGTAAGGCTTTGGGGCAATAGAGCTAATAAAGGCATAACTTTAAAATATTAAGCAATTTATTGGAATTGAAAAATACCTCATACCTCATACATTGTGATAGAAAGTCTTCATCACTTTGTTTTTGTGAACCTGGGAGAGATAGAGAAACCTAGGAAGACAGCCAGTCATTATGGACCAGTAAGCTCAGTTAGACGGCCTGACTTGCAATGCAAAGGGACTTGAACAGCATGAGCTCAATTCTCACACCGTCTGAGGCTACCACCCATCTTCTCAACCTCTGCCCTCACCTGAGGCATGGTGACCCTCAGGTCGCACCACCACCAGTTGCCTCTCTCTTATGGAAGTACAGTCGTGTGGTCCTCTGGGACTACAACAACTTTACATCAGTCAGTCCAGGTTACAAAAGGCTGTCAGACCCAGAAACACCTAGTCTACGAAGGGAGAAATGTTGTAGATGCTCAAATGGGCAAATGGTATGTGATCTCTATTTTATTACAAAGAGAAATTCGCATTGGCCTTCACCATCACTGGACACCCCAAGGCACATCATAATCAATTAAGCACTTTTGAAGTACAGTCACTGTTGTATGAACCTCAGCAGGCAATTTACATATACAAGATTCAAACAAACAGGAAAACGATAACCATCAGATAATGAGCTTTTTGTGAAGTTTATTGAGGGATAAATATTGGCCAGGACACCAAAGATAATTCCCCTGCTCTTCTTCAAAATAGTTTCTGGGATCTTGTATAAGCCTCACTCAAGAGGCTGACAATGCAAATGTTCGAAGCACATTCAAGCATAACACATTTAACAGCTCAGCGCTGGAGTTCCAGCCATTAAAGCCACACAGACTCCTTATATAACTACAGCTCCAACTGCATTTTGTATCAACAAAAACCATATTCCCCACAGAAGGAAGTGGTTACAATTTTGCTTTGCTGTTGATTTCAACGTCAACCTTTATGACACCGAACAGATTCTAATGACAGTGAGTGAGGTTCACTCCATTATCCTTAGTTCATAAAATATTCATAATCATTTATAACATGGGGAGACGCGAAAAAGTTCTGAACTTTTGGAAGTAAATTACAAACATTTATTTTCAAATAGCGTTCAGTAGCTTGCATTCTACACAAATCACCTGTAGCAGAACATAATGAGCCTCAGTCATACAGAATGTAATAAATCAAGCACATCCAAAAAAGGTAACTAGATTTAAAAAGAATTTAATCTTATCCACCTTCTGAGTAACTGAACTGGTTTTTCTCAGTTTTTTGCTGGTCATATCCAGCAGGTGGCAGAGTAAAACAAAGGAAGGGCTGGTAACTTACAGGAGTGCTGCCATCAGAAAGTGTGTTCATGCTGATGGAGGTGCTCATTTTTCCCGATGACAGGGAAGGTGGTGATGGACTCCGTTTCTCCATGCTGCTGTGCCGGACGGGCTCTTGACGCTGCAAGTATTCACGCCATGCTCGCTGAATGCTATGTTTTTAAAATATAAATACAAATATTATTACTGGAACTGTAATTGAAAGTGTAAGGAGACATTAGGAGATTTCTTCAGAAGCTTGGAAAAATAGTTTTCAACACAGATTTTAAAAGAGAGTGGGAGCATATAGCCAGAGGCAATAACTTGTTTACAAATTCAATGCAAACCAGAAGCTTAATAATTATACAATGGATCTAATGAGAAATAAAAGGAATTCTAATGCCAGTTACTGCCTTGTGAATCTTCTTCGACATGAGAGATAGAGACACATGGTTGCACATAAATTATTCCACTTACAGATGTAATCTATAGCCAATTTTCTGTGCCCTATGCAGACAGATTATTGCTGCTGTTCTGAAGGCACTTTTCTCCACATTCTTGCTTACAATTGCCCATACAGCTTTGACCCCACTGGATGCTCCTTCTGCAAATTCTTTAAAACCTGCAGCATGCTCCTGTTCTGCCTCCCACAACTCCCTCCACAAACTGCAACCATTGTCTGATGTTTCTATTTCCCCTCCAATCCCTTACTCACCAACCTTCACTATCTTTATGCCCTTTATCTTTTCTACAAATCTTTCCATTGCTTGAACTCTTCTTATTTTGGCAATTGTATTTCATCCTACACTCCCATGTGTACCTAAGCTTCTATTTGTCTCCTTTTCAATTTCTTCTTATTCATGCAATGAGGGCATCGCTGGTTGGGCCAGCACTTATTACCTGTCCCTACTTGCCCTCAAAAAGATGGTGTTGAACTACTTTCTGGAATCGCTTCAGTCCATTTGGTGTAGGTTCACCCACATTGCCAGGATTTTGTCTCAGCGACATCTAAGGAACGTCAATATATTTCCAAGTCAGGGTGGTGGTGTGATTTTGAGAGGAACTTGCTGATGATGATGCTTCCATGTATGTCTGTCTTCTAGTTGCTGATGTAGAAGATGCTGTCAAAGGAACCTTAATGAATCTCTCCAGAGAATCACACAATCTCTACAGTGTGAAAACAGGCCATTCGGCCCATTGAGTCCACACTGACCCTCTAAACAGCATCCGACCCAGACTCAGACTCAGACCCATATAGCACCCCCCTCACCCCCCACCCCCGTCCCTGCAAGCCTGCATTTCCCAAGGTTAATCCATCTAACCTGTATGTCCCTGGACAGAATGGAGAATTTAGCATGGCCAATCCACCTAACCTGTACATCTTTGGACTGTGGGAGGAAACCCGTGCTGATGCAGGGAGAACATGCAATCTCCGCACAGACGGTCACTCAAGGGTGGAATCAAACGCAGGATCCTAGCGCAGTGAGGCCACAGTGCTAACCACTAAGCCACTGTGCCATCCTACATACAACTTATTGATGGTACACACTACTACTTATAGCATTACTAGGCATCAGTGGTTGAGTGACAGTGTTTGAAAATGTGTGCTGATCAAGTTCGTCCTGGATGGTGTTAAGCTTCTTGAGTGCTTTTTGAGCTGCACTCATCCAGGCAAGTGAGGAGTATTCCATCACCCTCCTGAACTGTGGCTTGGAGATGGTGGGCAGGCTCTGGGGAGTCAGGAGGTGAGTGTTATTTGCTGCAGGATTCCTGGTCTCTGACTTCCTTTTGGAGCCACAGTTTTTATATGGCAAGCTCAGTTCATCTTCTTGTTAATGTTAACCCCCAGGACACGAATAGTGAGGATACAGTGCTGCTAATGCTATTGGGTATCAAGGAGTGATGGTTAGAATCTCTCTTGGTGACGATCGTTGTTTGGGCATATGTGTGGCATGAATGTTATCTGCCACTTGTCAGCCCAAATTTGGATTTTTTCAGATCTTGTTGCATTTGTATTCAGATCTTGCTTCAGTATCTGAGGAGTCGCGAATGGTGCTGAACATTGTGCAATCATTGGCGAACATCCCCACTTCTGACCTTATGATAGAGGAAAGTCATTGACGAAGCATCTGAAGATGGTTGGGCCGTGGACACTACCCTGAGGAATTCCTGCCAAGGTGTCCTGGAGCTGAGATAACTGATCTCCAACAACCCGACCATCTTCCTATGTGTCATGTATGACTCCAGCCAGCAGACAATTTCCCCCCTGATAACCATTGATTCCAGTTTTGCCAGGGCTCCTTGATGCCACACTCGGTCAAATGCAGCCTTGATGTCAAGGGCTGTCACTTTCACCTCACCTCTGGAATTCAGCTCTTTTGTCCCATCTTTGAACCAAGGCTGTAATGAGATCAGGAGCTGAGTGGCCCTGGTGGAACCCGAACTGGGCATCACTGAGCAGGTTATTGCTGTTGGGTGAATGCTTGCTTTGAAGGATGCCCATAAAAAAAACTGAACAGTAGCTATACCTCAACTGGAAATTGAAGGAGATTGAAATGATCTACATGCCTTTAAAACTCTTTTGAGGCAGTGTGGCTGCACACTTGATGAACTGGTGGTTGAGAGAGGGGGTTTCCCATGCCTGCCAATACAAACGACTGCCTCAAATTTCACACACAATTAAAATTTGAGCACATGGTTGAAATGATTGAACCACCAGAAATGGAGTGGGGTTCAGCAGAGATCAAGTCAGATATATGTAGTCTCAAATGAAGATCAGAAAAATTAGTCTTATTAGACAGAAACTTGTAGGGACCTGAACAATGTGGGCTATGATATGAGATTTGTGATAGAATCACGTGAGAAGTCTAACGAGGCTTACTTTGATGTTTGGAGCAATTCATCCTATCTTGTACACATCGTCCAGCAGCGAAGCAAATTTCTCACTATTGAGTGGTGATTTGGTAATTAGGAGGGACTACTACTTGTTAAACACCTTATTAATGGCATAAATTACTTCAGGAAAATCAGCTTAATCTCTTACCAAATGCGTTAAACAAGCTAGATCGATAATTCTTGACATGGCAGTCAGAGAGGGTACCTTGCGACTTCAGCTCACCGCTAGCACTGAAGGACCTCCATGTTGAACACCAGGCATCACATCTCAGGGTATGCACCATGGGCAAGCTACATGCACTCCACATCCGTAAACATTGGCATCTGACATGCCAGCCTTTAAGAACCCTCACGACACTCTCTGATCCATTTACAGTTTGCTTAAACACTTCAATGCTGCACTGGCAACTCTCATTGTAATGCTGCAGCAAGGACACTGTGCATTAAGGGGTATGCACCCGGCTCATGGACTGGACTAAGCTGCACCTCCAACATATTCACTTGCTGTTATGGTGTTCATTGACTCGGAGCTGATCTGCCTCACATTGCCTTGTCTTTTGAGCTGTGTTTACTCAGCTAGAAATAACAGGCTCACAGTACTGCTGTTTGGTATACTGTTCACTGCAGATACAACATCATGAAGCTTTTCATGGTTGTCCGCAGGGCTCCTGATATCAGGTCAGTGTTGGATATCAATCCAGGGGCTTGTACATAGTCAGACAGCTGCTTGGGGCAGTTGGAGTTAGCATGCTCTCCATGTAAGTGCTAAGGAGCTGAATGTTGGGCAACTCACCACTGTTTTGGCTCTGTCTGCCCTATTGTGGGCTGTTTTCCTCCTGGAATCAATGAAAGGCTGGTATTAAGGGATAGATGGCACAGCTACTTTTGATGCAGGTGGTGAGATGATCCTGAGCGACTGAGTAGGTATCACAGAGGATATGCAGGGCTTGTGGCGTCAGGAGTGAATTAAAATTCAGCCCTGATGTATTCAATCTGTTCTAAATCCTTATCACCATTATTTTAACATTTTCCAATCCTAGCCTCATCTGTATTCTGTATGCAAACTCTACTCAGGATGTTACAAAAATTGTCAACTCTATTTCCATTTGTTTTTCCTTTATTCATTAACAGGATGAGGGCATAGCCGGCCAGGCAGCATTTATTGTCCATCCCTAATTGCCCCAGAGGGCAGTTCAGAGTCAACCACATTGCTGTGGGTCTGGAGTCACTTGCAGGCCAGACCAGGTAAGGATGGCAGTTTCCTTCCCTAAAGGACATTAGTGAACCAGATGGTTTTTTCCAACGATTGACAATGGAATCATGGTCATCGTTAGATTCTTAATTCCAGATATTTTATTGAATTCAAATTCCACCATCTGCTATGGCAGGATTTGAACCTGAAATATCAGTCCAGCGACAATACCACTAGGCCATTGCCTCCCCTTTTCTGATGCACAAGAATGGGCTTTGATTCCTGCTTTCTATAACAATCTCCCAGTAAGCTGTTCCCAACAGTCCAAAGACGAAATTACTGACTACAACGAGAAGTTATTGGCCCTCAGATTGTGCATTTGACTCTGTGAATTGTTCGATAGCCTTGTCAGGTTCATTTGAAAGTCAATTCTATTTAATTTTGTTCACTGGCATATGCTCAGAGTCCAATGGGATAATGTTAATAAATGAGTTAAATTAGGGAGAAATATCCGCAAAAACATGAACTGATCATGCAATGAACCAGCTTTCCTGGAAAATGGCTCAAAAATCTACTACCGTCAGCATCTTGCGGTCTAAACAGGCATAGTTTACATGGAATATTTCACCAGATAGACACAAATTACATTTAAAATCAATAATTTATTCTGTCTCATTATTTTCACCTTTCTCTGTTCATCCATCCTGGTTTTTCACTGGTACATGAGCAGTGCATAATTTTGTTGTATTTTCACATCAATTCAGAAACATCCACAGGTTACTTTGAAGCTTCTAGCTTGCAGCAAGTGGAATGGTGCCCAGCTAGCTTATTCGGCCAGCCTGCCAGCATTATGGCAATAGTAAAACAGAGTCAATACGTCTTCTTATATTGGACTCAAAACATCAACTTGGGTTTTCTCTTCACAGATAATACCCAACCAACTGAGTTTCTACAACATTTTCTATTTTATTTCAGATCTTCTGCATCTACAGCACTTTGTTTTGATTTCATGATTGGAGACTTGCCCACTCCATCCTTATGGATGGAATCCCACCAGAATGCCTAACTCATGGCAAACTTGGAGAGGCGGCTGAAGACAGAAGTTTGCCTTGAAAGGGTGAATCCAACTAATTCTTTAGTGATTTTTGGTCCTCAGTATATTAAACCACACTAATCCTGGCTGGCACTGATTGCACTAGACATTGAGGGAAAAAAACCAAAATAGTTAAACAAAAAACCTTGCCACAGAAATGAAATTATGATCACTATTAAAAGAAATTTAGAAAGGTTATTCCAATTTTCACTCCTACACAATATTATTTAAAGTTTTGCATTGGTATTTGAGAAAATGTCAGCATACTTGCGCTGATGGCTTAAACTTTTAAATAATTTTAACCACTTTCATTAGGTCAAAAATCACATGACACCAGGTTATAGTCCAACAGGTCCACAGTCCAATAGGTTGCAGTCCACCCCAGTCCAACACTGGTACCTCCATATCATCACTTTCATTAGAACAAAGACAGAATTTTTTTGATTTTAAAATGATTCACCTTAACACTGGTAAGTGAAATGCTAATCAATGCACAACCATGTTTGTTCAACTGCATGTGGAACTCACTCACATGTGGTACTCAGATTGGTCAAGGAAGCTGAGAGAAGTTCTAGAAAAACTTATGGCACTTACTGTGATGCTCTCTGTGAAATGAACTGATGTGGTACATTTTGAAGGCAAACATAGGGAAGAGTGAAACCCAAAAATACTAACAGCTGCAGATTTAGTGGTAACCATTTGAGGAGTGCATGGAAAGACTTTACTGAGGTAACAGACAGACTTCCTCCAGCATCTTATAGCAATTTCTATTGAGCATCTTGGCCTACATTTGAGCTCTTCCAATTTTGCAGAGTGTAAATGTATATTTTGTGTTCTACAAAACCACACAGAGCAGGAAAATGTCAGGGTCCACCCTGCACCCATTCCAATCCTTAGTAAATTTGATAATCTCTTGTTAACATTGCAGAGATTCTATTTCAATTGCAAAATGTTCTGTTTGGCAGAGTGTTTCCCACAGGTGAGGGTCAGAAAATCTGGCAGTGATCCTTGTTGGATCCACATGATACTCAATCTTCCGTCCAATATACTGGTTAAAATCACAAGTACAGCAGTACGCTTTCTTTTCATTTATATAACCTTCACTAAAAAGAAACTGAGGAAGGCACTGCAGTTGATATTGTTCAATGCAGGTTTTCACAAGGTCACAAATTTGAATCTCATGTGATTAATGAGGCAGTTGCAGGGCAGATATGAAATTGGCTAAGTGATAATATTGGTTTCTAAGGTTTTGGAGTAGATCTGTAGCTCAGGTTGTGGGTGTTGAGGTTGGTTGGCTCGCCGAGCTGGTTAGTTGTTTCGCAGACGTTTTGTTACCGTGCTGGGTAACATCCTCAGCGCAGCCTCTGATGAAGCGTCGGTGTGTTTTCCCACCTGGTTTTTAAACTCTGGGGTCCGTTGAGATGGATTGCCTCACTTCCGGTTTTCCTTCATAGTGGAATGGATATAGGGTCGAGTTCTACATGTTTATTGATGCTTTCCTCATGGACTACCAGGCTTCTAGGAATTCCTGTGCCTGTGTCTGCTTAGCTTGTCCCAGGATTTTGGTGTTGTCCCAGTCAAATTGGTGGTTCTCCTTATCCATGTGGATAGAGATGACTGAGTATTGGTCATGTCCTTTTGTCACCAGTTGGTGTTCATATACCCTTGTTGTTCATTCCTTCCTGTTTGTCTGACGTAGTGTTTCGCAGAGTCTCTGCAGGGGATCTTATAGATGACATTGGTCCTGTCCATGGTGGGGAGTGGATCTTTAGTTGGTTGAGCAGTTGTCGTAGAGTTGATGTGGGCTTGTGTGCCACTCTGATGCCCAGCAGTCGTAGGAGTCTTGTGGTTAGTTCTGATGTGTTCCTGATGTAGGGTAGTGTGATGAGTGTGTCGGGGCGTGTAATATCTTCCTGTCGTTGTTCATGTAGGCGTCTTCTGACCCAGTTTTTTGGATATCCATTATCCTTGAAAACCTGGAAGAGGTATTCTTCTTCCTCTTGGCGTAGTTCCGTGTTGCTGCAGTGTGTTGTTGCCCGTTTAAATAGTGTTTGCATGCAGCTTCATTTGTGTGTTGAGATGGTTACTGTTGAAGTTCAGTACCTAGTCCGTGTGTGTGTCTTTTCTGAGTACTTTCGTTTGGAGTTCCCCATTTGTCTTGCGCTGTACCGTGACGTCCAGGAATGACAGCTGTTTGTTCTTCTCCTCCTCTCTGGTGAATTTTATTCCGGTGAGGGTGTTGTTTACAAGTGTGTGTGTCTCCTCCAGTGTGCTCCGTTTAATGATGACAAAGGTGTCGTCCACGGAGTGTATCCATAGTTTTGGTTGGATTAGCGGAAGGGCCGTCCTTTCTAGTCTTTGCATCACTACCTCTGCTATGAGTCCGGAGATAGGTGATTCCATGGGTGTCCTGTTGATTTGCTCGTATGTTTGGCCGCTGAAAGTGAAGTGGGTGGTGAGGCATAGGTCCAGTAGCTTTAGCATGTTGTCTGTGGAGATGGTGTCACTGGGGTCTTGCTCTTGTTCCAGTAGTGCTGTCATTGTTTCCCTTGCTAGTGGTAGGTCTATTGATGTAAATAGGACAGTGACATCAAACGATATCATGGTGTCCTCCTCATCTATTCTCAGTCTTTGATGGAATTGAGGAATTCTTGGGCTGAGTGGATTGAGTTGGGTGACTTGTTGACTAGGTGTCTGAGTCTCCTTTGTAGTTCTCTGGCTAATCTGTGTGACAGAGTGCCTGGTAGGGAGACTATGGGTCTAAGGGGTACTTCCGGCTTGTGCACTTTTGGGAGGCCATAGAATTGGGGTGTGTTGGTTCCTTTGAGTTTCATCTTAAGTAGTCTGCTTTGTTGATCTGTCCAGTCTGTTTAAGTCTTTTTAGTGTATAGAGGATTTTGTTGCCTTGTTGTGGTGTCGGGTCAGTTTATACTGGCCGGTATGTGTTTTCATCGGCGAGCAGTGCCTGTGCCTTGATAATATTGGTTATCACACTGAGGGGAAATATAGAATGGAGTCCCTGAGGGATTGATATTAAGATTGGTGCTGTTTTTAATATATATTAATCATCCGGACTTGGGTCTGGGGAGATAATTTTACATTTCATAGGTGACAGCAAACTTGGAATCCAAACAGACTTCAACAGTTCATGTAGAAGTTGCTGTAATGAGCGCCAGAATAGCAAAGTACATCCATTCAATTAAATTATAAAATTTGGAAGGAAACTAAAGAGAAGTAATACAAACTAAATGGAACAATTTTAAAGATGAGGCAGGAACAGAGACAGGGTTCTTCATCACTAATCTTTGAAGGTGCAGGACTAGTAAGTTAGGTGATAAATAAAAAAAAACAAACTTTGCCTTCAATAAGAAATGGTAGCCATGATGTGGAGGTGCCGGTACTGGACTGGGGTGGACAAAGCCAGGAGTCACACGAGGAGATAGTAGGAACACAGAAGTCACATGCCACCAGGTTATAGCCCAACAGGTTTGTTTGAAATCACAAGCTTTTGGAGCACTGCTCTTCATCACCTGACTTCACCTGATGAAGGAGCAGTGCTCCGAAAACTTGCAATTTTAAATAAACTTGTTGGACTATAATCTGATGTCTTGAGACTTCTGACTTCAATAAGAGAGGCATAGACTAGAAGGTGGGTGGTTACACTAAACATTACTAAATTACATATTAGGTTTCAGCAAGAGTAGTTTATTCATTTCTGGAGACTAAAGTTTAGGAAGGATGTCAAATTCTTGGAGAGGAGATAAAGGTAATTTACCAAAATGCAACCAATGCTAAAGAATGGTGGAATGAAAATGAAGTTGCTGGAAAAGCTCATCAGATCTGGCAACATATGTGAAGGGGAAAAAACAGAGTTAACGTTTCAGGTGACCCTTCCTCAGAACTGATAGTGGCTGGGATTGTTTTCAGCGCACAACAAACTTTGTTTCAACTGACACTTTTATGAGAAAATGCTCTCAATAAACCGGCAAAAGTTATATACCTGACACACCGAAAGTTTACTTTATTATTGCAATCTCTCCTGTCCGAATAGTCAGTTGAGGGTGTGAGCTAGAAGGCTCTCTGCCAGTATGTTTTATTTAAGGCAAAGTTGCATTATTATTGGAGTGAAAAGATGTTGTAAATAAAGTATAACAATGATGTGTCTACACCTTGCATTATGTTTCTATTACTTAATGCCTGTTTTTACGTTGATCATGAGGACCTGTTGATCAACAGGAATATTTGATCAAACGGTACACTCCTGGTCCCATAGCTGCCGGTTAATATAAAATCTGCCTGTATCATGTTAAAAAGAGGTGTTCACATTTCTCAAGAGTTTTGGTAGTGTGAATAGGGCAAATAATGTTTACTTGGACAGGAGGGTCCGTAAGCAAAGAACAGATTTAATGTATTTGGCAGGAAGTCCAGGCTGAAATATGACTTTTCTTTACACAATGATTTGTTAGGATCTCGAATACATTACCTGAAAGCTTGATCAAAGCAAATTCAAGAGGAACTTTCAAAAGGAACGCGGATACATACTAATCCTTGAGAAGAAGAAATTTGTAATGTGATGCACAAACAGCTCTTTCACCGGAGTCAACACAGACAAGATCTAAATGGTGTTATACTGCACTACATGCTTTTCTCAGCAAATGTATCAATGAATGTGCCACCAACATCAAATGTGACCATCATACACTGTGGAATCAATTCATACACTGTGGAATCAATTCAAACACTGTTTGCCATAGGCATCAGCAATTAACAAGGTTATGATAAAACTATTTGTGAAATGGCCCAAATGTATTGTAAAAGGCAGCTCAACTTTCTCTAATATAATCCAGATACAATTGATTGGATTTAAACTGAGAGAAAGCCATACTTCCTAATTTAAATTTATTACCACAGATTAGGTAATAATTTGTTCATTTTTATCACACCCTTATCTATCAGCTAATGAAGCCTGCTCTAGAGACGGTCATTAGAATTATATTTTCATTAACATGTTTTAATATTTCATGCACATAAATGAATGCAGAACAAATAGCAAAATTATATTTGAGACTACCCGTAGATATAATTTAACAGTTTCGTCTGAAGGGATAATTAGGAACGTCAATGGGGATGGTGCATGTGATATAGTCAACACGGTCTGCAATCAAAGCTTTTGATAACTCCACAGTAGCAGATTGATCACAGAAGTTAAGGACCATAGAAACTAAGGGAAGATGGCAAGTCGTATCCAAGTTGGCTATGTTTCCAGTGACATTCTTCAGGGCTCAGTACTTGGTGTGTGTGCTACATGATGATACAAATTTCAGTGCAGGGTTAAAGATTGAGCGAAGTTTGCAAATAATTATAAAAAATTGTTTGGTTAATGAGGTGGGAAGTCGGAGATTGTGGGAAAATGTTTAATAACTGGTCAAATTGGCAGAAATCAAATCAAGAGAAATGAGAGATAATGTATTTGCGAAGAGCATACAAGGCAAGGGAATATGCAATGCATGGTAGGATAGCTGGAAGTGTAGAGGAAAGAGGGACCTAAGAGACTATGTCCACAGATCCCCGTGTGCCAACCAATTGTATCACACCAGTACAAAGTAGTATCTTGCAGCAAGTAACTACCATCTATTTCTCAAAGCCTGCCTACCATCTACAGGGTGTAAGTCATGAGTTTAATGGGATACTCTCCACTTGCCAGAATGAGCACAGCTCCAATAATTCTCAAGAGTCTTAAAAAGCAGCCTGCTTGACTGGTAACCCATTCACAACCTTGGATATTCAGTCCATACACCACCAACATGCAGTGGCCACAGTGTTTCCCATCTACAAGATGGACTGCAGCAACTCACAAATGTTCTGCAACGGCACCTTCCAAAGCCATGATTTACTACCCAAAGGATAAGGGTAGCAGATGCATGGGTACACCACCACCTGCAAGTTCCCCTCCAAGCCACACACCATCTGGACTTGGAACTACTTTACCATTCCTTCACTACCGCTGAGTGATAATCTTGGAACTCCTTCCCTAAAAACACTGCTGTCATACTTACACCCAAAGAATGCAGCAGTTAAATAAGGCAGCTCACCATCATCTTCTCCAGGGTATATACTGGAAGGTAATAAATACTAGTCTAGCCAATGACACCTATATCCCATGGGCAATTAAAAACAAACCCTTTGTTTGATCAGCAGAGGTAATGCAAGCTGTACTTCTCTCTCCAACTAATAAAAATGGAATTGTTATATCAACCCCCGTTACAAATGCTGCAAAATTTCATACTTGCTTCAGAATATGTAGATTATAAATCAGAGAAGTAAAAGCCTGAAATGGATTTTGACAATAACTAAAACAGTTGTAACAATTTCAATTTATGTTTCATATACCTGTGGAGACCAGGTCATTGAGTATTGTTATGGCTAAGTTTGATTGACCTCTGTCAGTCAAGAATCTCAGTATAAGGAGTAAGATGCAGAGGTTTGGACCTCATCAGATCAACCATGAGTTTATCAAGCAGACTTGAGGGGTCTACTCATACTAATTTGTAAGTTCATGTGATGCTAGGTATGTGTACTGTACACCCTAAAGACTAATAGATCATATCAAACAGCATAACCCTTTTGGTTGTTCACAACAAGCAAGATACTAGCTGTACCAAACTAGCCTATGCTTGCAAAACTCTAGTATCCAACATTAGATGTGTTTCCATAATTGGACATCATTTGCTGTATATTCCTGAGTGCGCCGAAAAATTAGGCTGATACCCAATTTAGGATTGTCAGTTGGACTCACGGTGTAGTGCACTTGTATGTATTGCAAGCGACATATATAGATATATGAATAAACAGGGCCCTGCTCTACGCCTGTTTCAATCCAACAAGACAGGTAACAGCGAATCACTAGTCCCATTTCTCGGGGCAATGCCTTGACCAGAATCAATGTGCCTGGTTTAAAATTTAAACAATACCTTGCAGCTAACTGTCAATTGTGAACTTGTACATTCACCGTGGTAAGGCTTCCACCAATCATTGAAACATAGGAACAGGAGTAGGCCACTCAGCCCCTTTAACCAACGAGGTTGTGACTCATCTATAGCCTAATTCCATGTACCTGCTTTTGGCCCATTTCCTTTGCTTAACAAAACTTATCAATCGCAGATTTTAAAACCATAACTTGGTGAACATCCACTGCCATTTAAGAAAGAGAATTCCATACATTTACCATCCTGTGTTTCCAAATATCTCTCCTGAACCAAATGATCCTCATTCGTGGACTATGCCCCCAAGTTCTAGAATCTCCAGTGCAAGTAGTTTATCTTTATCTATCTGGTCAATTTCCTGTTAATACCTTGAAGACTTTGATCAGATCACTCCTTAACCTTCTAACAGGCCTGATTTGTTTCACCTCTCCTCATAATTTATCAGTGTCCACTCGCTAATCAATTAGAGCTCACCTCTCGTACAGTATGAATATTGGTTTTTCCCTTAGATTAGTACTCTTAACATCGGTCCTAATGAGTGCAAAATGAAAAAGGTTGATAAAATGGGTCTTTGTTTCAGCAATATTCTTGTCCATATAATGAAGATACATGACAGCTGGTAACAGGAGTGACTGGCAAACCTAGAGGGGGAGACTGGGGAAGAGAAGATGATCCCAATGGTAAAGACAAGTTCAAGAGAATAACGAAGCTTCAGAGAGCAGGATTCACTGCAACCAAAACCTTTAATCACCAGTTAGATGAAACAAGTAGAGCAAAATGAAGAAAAAAGAAAGTAGAATCAGAGCAAAACATTTGCCATGTGTTATGTGAGTGGTAGAGTTAGAGTAAGAGTGTGCAAGACCTTGAAAGGCTTCATAAACAAGAAGTTTTAATTTAATACTTTCCAAACAGGAAGGTCAGCAATAGGGTATAATGGATGAACAAGACTTGATGCAGTGTTACGAACTGAAATAGTCTCAAGGGATGCCTGAAATCCAGTGGAACAGGGGAATAGGTGATGGATACATTAATTAAGGATTAATTGGATATGAATTAGTTGTAAATCTATGGGGAACTAGTAATTGGTGGTGTGAGTTTTATAGAGTGCATTTAACTAAAAGCGTGGGTTTGGACGCTGTTTAAAAAATTTTTATTGTCTTGTGTATAAAGGGTTAAGTGACCATGGTCCTACTGGATCATGAGACAAGGAGAGATGACTGGTGGTAACTTAATCTGAGAGTCACCACATCTCAGGTGAGGGGAAGGGTTGAGAAGGAGTCTCCTTTGCAGTAATCTCAGCCAATTTGGGAACTGAACACATGCTACTGACATTACTCTACTACAAACTAGCAGTCCATCCAACTGAGCTAACCAATGTCCAGTGTACAGCATTGGTTGCAGAGGAGGGTTGAGACAAATTGTAAAGTTTGACCTGGGTCACTTCTTTATTAAACAGAAAACATGGCATGGCCTAAGCGTTTTCATTATTAAACAGCAGCAACTGTTTTTCCACATTTGGAGCCTAGCGATTTTAACGTGGATGAAGGTTTAGACAGATGGTTACATCAGAACAGAAGGCGGCTATTCAGTCCCATGCGCCTGTTCTGTCATTCAATGAAATTTTGACTGATCTGTAGTCTAACTGCAGATATCTGCCTTCGGCACAATTCCCTTAATCCCTTTGCAAAACAAAAATTTATTTTGAGCTTAAAATTATCAACTTGTAGCATCAACTTGAGCATTGGTGGCACAGTGGTCAGCACTGCTACTTCACAATGCCAGGGACCTGGGCTTGATTCCAGTCTCGGATGACTGTCTGTGGAGAGTTTGCATGCCCTTCCCGCATCTGTGTGGGTTTCTGCCAGATGCTGCTGTTTCTTTCCACAGTCAAAAGTTGTGCAGGCTAAGTGGATTGGCCATGGGAAGTTAGGGATATGAGGATAGGGTAGGGGGCGGGTCTGAGTGGGATGTTCTTCCGGGGGTCAGTATGGACTTGATGGGCTGAATGGCCTCTTTCTGCACTGTAGGGAGTCAATTCTATGAACAGCCATTTGCGGAAGTGAGTTCCGAACCTCTCCCACCTTTTGTGTGTGCTTATCATCTCTCCTGAATAGTCCGATCCTAATTTTTATACTGTACACCCTCTTTCTAGGATCGCCAAACCAGAAGAAATAGTTTACAGGTATTTCTGCTATAACGCGTGTTTCATTAACACAAGTTGGCTGTAACGCGATTGGTGAATACTGGACGCTGTTCGGATAACATAAACTTTCTACTGTACAGCATCGTGATTTCCCTATAACACAATTTTCTATAGTGCAAGGTTGCACGCTAATGCAGCTGTACTTTACCAGTCCTTGCTTTTCCTGTTAATATTCTGAGGAAGAAATTGGGGTTGCAAATGGACACGATATTGGTCAGTGCATTGAATACGGGAGTTGGGATGTCATGTTGCAGCTGTACAGGACAGTGGTTGGGCCACTTTTGGAACATTGTGTTCAATTCTGGTCTCTCTGCTATAGGAAGGATGTTGTGGAACTTAAAAGGGTTCACAGAAGATTTACAAGCATGTTGCCAGGGCTGGAGGCTTTGAGCTATACGGAGAGGCTGAATAGGCTGGGATATTTTCCCTGGAATGTCGGAGTCTGAGGGGTGACCTTATAGAGGTTTACAAAATGTTGAAGGGCATGAATAGGGTAAATAGACAAGGTCTTTTCCCCAGGGTAATGGAGTCCAAAGCTAGAGGGCAAAGGTTTACGGTGACAACGGGAAGATTTAAAAGGGACTTAACAGGCAACTTTTTCATGCAGAGGGTGGTGCATGCATAAAATGAACTGCCAGAGGAAATGGTGGAGGCTGGTACAATTACAACATTTAAAAGGTATCTGGATGGGTATACGGATAGGAAGGGTTCAGAGGAAAACAGGCCAAATGCTGGCAAATGGAACTACGTAAATTTGGGATATCTGGTCGACATGGACGAGTTGGACCACAGGGTCTGTTTCCATGCTGTACATCTCTATGACTTAGATCAGATTAGCCCTTAACCTTCTAAAATTCTAGAGAAAGTAGGCCTAATTTGTGTAATCTCACTTCGTAACTTAATCTCTGAAGTCCAGGTAACATTTTTATAAATCCTACATTGTAATTCCTCCAAGGCTAATATATCCTTCCTAAAGTGTGGTGGTCAGATCTGCTTTCTGTAATTCAACTGGGGAATAAGCAGGTTTTTGTATAACTGCAGCATAACTTCTGCCTTCTTGTAATCTCGTCCTCTAGATATAAAGACCAGCGTTCCATGAGTTTTCTTGATTATTTTCTGCACTGGTTTGTGGCATTTTAACATGAATGGATCACTTTGGATTTAACTTGGTATCATCTAGAAAGTACCGTGATCTGTCCTGTAAATCTGTCCAAAATGGATAACCTCACACTTGCTTACACTGAAATCCACAGCTTTGCCACTTAGTCTAAATATCCCTTTGTAGTTTTATGCTGTGATCTACACTGTCTACAATGCCATCTGTGTCTTCAAACTCTGAGATAAAATTAATCAAAAAATATGACTTATTGACTACTTATGCGATGTGATCAGCATTGAACAAATTTTAGAAGAACAGCGAATAGTACCATGCAAGGCTATGGAAATATAACGTTTTCCTGGCACTAAGGGATAGCTTTCAGACACCATTATGATGCACATAGACGATTTGTGGAATGGGAGTGTAAATTTGGAAATATTGTTGTAAATGGTCATAATGCAGATTTCAAAACTTGAAGTCAGGTTTCTTGGGTTTGTAAGCATCTGGGACTGGATATCAGACAGAATGGATCAAGCACCACTTTGCATCAGCACCCTTATTTGGAAAGCATCACTGCCAGTGCTACATAACAAAGAAGGGTCTCAGAAAAACTGCAGTGGCCTTGAAAACTGAAATGGAGGAACTGAGGTCTAATTGGACAGCTGGATTGGCTGGGTACTCAAATGGGGCCAGATGCCAGGTCTGAAGTATGAGAAAGTTTGAAACATATGAGTTCAACTATGAAAAATACCAATGTGGAGACAATATTTGAGTGAACAAAACATCGAAAAAATAAAAAATGGAGCATTGTGCACTGAAATTTCTATCGTTGGAAGATGCCAGGAACATGAAATTTGTTTATAGTGATGCTCCATTTACAGATTTACTTCTGTAATGGGCTCAAGTGCAGGAGGGTTGATAATTATTTCTGTGGGAAAGGGAGGCAAATGTTTCCCTTCAGTTTGGGAAGCTAAACAGATCAGAACAGCAATGAAAAGTACCTTGGAGGCAGAAACTCTTGCTCTTGGTAGGAAGGTAGATTTGGATTTTTCTAAGCAAAAATATTGGAGAAATATTAACAATGAATTCAGTAGCTATATGCATTGAGAGTTATGTAAATACTAAGTCACTATAGGGTAGTGTACACTCAACAAAATGTGAATGAAATAAAACGCTGGATCAATTTTAACAAAAACAGCAGCAAATAAGGTCATGGGGCGGGGAAGAAATGGTTAAAAGGCAAAATTAATGGGTCTTTACTTAAACATATACAATATGCAGAACAAAATAAATGAATTTGTAGCACAAAGAGAAGTTTATACTGTCTGCAAAATCACATCTATGGAGGCATGGTTACAAGGTGATCAAAGCTGGGAACTAAATATTCAGGGGCATGAGGCTTTTCAAAAGGACAGGCATGAAGGGAAAGATGGTGGGCAAACTTTGTTCATACAAGATGGAATAAGTACGACACAAGGAGATTATCGAGGATCAGATGATGTAGAATCCATATGGGTGGAGGTAAGAAATAACAAATGGGAAAAAGACACTAGTGGGAGTAATCTGTAGCCCTAACTGTACATGTTTTGTATAGCAGATAATAAACTGGCAGATAATGAGGGTGTGAAATAAAAGCAGTACATTAATCTTGGGTGGTTTTAATCTTCACGTAGATTGGGAAAGTCAAACTGGCAAAAGGTAGCCACAAAGAATTCATACAGAATGTATTCAGAAGAGTTTCCATGAACAATATAGTGCAAATGCAACTAAGGGTCAGGCTATTTTAAATCTCGTAAGTATGATAAAATTTAGTATGAGTGAGAAACTTGGGTTACAGCAACAGTCCTATGTGTAATGAAGGGTAATTACACAGGGATAAAGGGCTGAGATGGCCGGAGTGAACATGGAAAAGACTTTAGTAGAACAGATGGTTGAGGAACAATGGTGGACATTTTAGAAAATAATTTATGGCACCAATAAAAGTCTATACCAGTGGGGAAGGAATCTAGGAAGGGGATAAACTAAACATGGTTAACCAAGAAAGTTAAGGACAACATACAATGCGGCAAGTATTAGTAAACCAGAGGATTAGGAATAAAGGGAACAAAGTCCGACCAAAATAAAAAGGGAGAAAATAAACTATGGCAGCAAACCAGCGAGTAACAAAAACGGGCAGTAAGAACTGTTAAATATATAAAAAAGGATAAAGACCAAAGTAAATATGGCCACTTAGAGAACACAGCCGAGGCAATATTGGAGAACCTGGAAATGACAGAGGAGTTGAATAAATACTTTTCATTAAGCTTCATAGAGGAGGATTTCAGCCTTCACTGAACTAGTCAGACCACACCTATAATACTATGATCAGTTTTGGGGCCCTTATCCAAGAACATTGGAGGCAGGCTACAGAACATTCAATAGACTGATAGGAGGTATGGAGGGATTGCCTTATGGGGAATGGAATATATTGTGTTTGTACTTATTCAAATATAGGTGAATGAAAGGCAACATATTGAAACATGTAAGAATCTTGGGGGAGTTGACAGGATAAATGCAGAGAGATCGTTCTCCTTGCAGCAGAGTCTAGGACTAGAGGGCGTAATCTCAATAAGGAGTCACTCCTTTAAGGTAGTTGTGGAGGTGAAGATGATAAAATCAGCCATGATCCCATTAATTAGCAGAATAGACTCAATGGGCAGAATAGTCTATTTCTTCTGCTACATTTTATGGTCTTAAGAACATTAATAGCACTTCAAAAATACGAAATAATCAAGGGTCTAAAGATAGGGGAGTGGGAGGGGTGGGAGGTATTGGGGTAGAAATAAATACAACATAATATATAATAACCATCACTATAGAGAAAGTACAGGGAACTCATAGGGCTGAAGGCCGTTACGTCCCTTGGACCTGATGGACTGCATCCTAGGTTTTTAAATGGAAGTAGCAATAGAGAAAGTGGATGTACTCCCAAAGGACTCAGAGGACTGGCAATGTAACACCATTCTTCAAAAAGGGAGGGAGGCAATACAATAGATAATTACAGGCCATTAGAAAATGTTAGAGTCCATTATGAAAGGATATAAGAGCATTTAGAAATACACTACGTAATCAAGCAGAGTCAGCATAACTTCACAAAGGGGAAATCATGCCTGACACATTTATTCCAGATTTTTTGAGGAAGTAACAAGCAAGATAGATAAATCAGAACCATTAGTTTTAATACAACTGGACTTCAAAAATGAAATTTATTTCAATAAAGTACCACACATAAGGCCGTTTAATAAGAAAGCCTATGGTGTTTGGGTAGTATATTAACATAGAAACAGGATTGGCGAACTGATAAAAGACTGAGTTAGGACAAAGGAAGCATTGTCAGCCTCATAGCTTGTAACTAGTGAAGTGCCACAGGGATCAGTGCTGGGGCCACAATCATTTTCAATATATGGCAATGAGTTGGACGACATTAGTGAACACCCCAAGTTTGCAGATAACACAGAAATAGGTGGGAAGACAATGGTGAGGATGATAATCTACAGAGGGATAAACAGGATGATTAGGTGGGTGAAAAATTGGCAAATGAAATGTACCGTAGTGTGGGAAAATATGAGGTTACGCACTTTGGCAGTAAAAATAAAAGCTGAATAATATTCAAATGGGGCGGTGGGTTGGTGTGGAGATTGCGGAAACCCGCAATGCAGAAGGATTTTGGAAGACCGGTCCTCACTGGAGTTTCAAAGAATGAATAAAGATAGGGGAGTGGGAGGTATTCGGGAAGAAATAAATACAATAGAATAACCATCACTATAGAAAAATTACAGGGAACTATAGGGCTATCTTTCTTTCCTATTAAAAGGCAATAAGATTTTTAAGAGGTTTGAACAAGTAGATGTAGAGGGTGTTTCATTTTGTTGCATAATCTCAGAGTGAGCAGTCGACTTTAAAGTTGGGTGTATTCAAACCTGAGATAGACAATTTTTTTAAAATCAGTAAGGGATCATGGGTTATGGGGAGATGGCAGCAAAGTGGAGTTGGGGACGTTTGATCTGCCAAGACCTGACAGAATGGCACAGCAGACTTCATGGGCTGAATGGCTGACTTCCCGTCCAACGTTGTATGGTCACACGACATTGCAGTTTGAAAACAGATGCCGGAGAACAAATGAATCTCCAAATTGCAATTGTTGGACAGCTGCAGATAGTGAGCTGATTGTTTTACAAAGGAAGGCACAAACTCTAAGAAACTATTAGGCGATACTGAGAAAAGAATGCTTGCAAATTTAATGTGTGAAATAAAAAAATTTATATAATCTATTGGTATTTTTGCGTATCTTGTTTCATTTTTTTGGAATCGATTAACATCAAATGGTCTGTAGGGATGCTTAAAACCTAATGGAACAAGGGAATAGGAGATGGATATAGTAATTAGGAGTTAATTGGGTGTGAATTGGCTGTACAAATAATGGGAGCTAGTAATCAGCCATATGAGTGTTTTATGGAGTGTGATTAACTGAAATAAAACTCTCACTAAACATGTAGACTTGCATTTTGTTCAAAGGCATTAATCTTCCAGTGTATAACATACAGAACAGGCAAAAGTGGCTGCACTTATAACAACTTGAGATTTACAAGAGAGCATCACAGGAATTCAGTGCAGAGGACACAATAACAGTCAAGTCCAAAATTGGAAGGTGCAGCCCTCCATTCCCTCCACTCCAACCCTAACCTCACCATCAAACCTGCGGATAAGGGAGGGAGGTGCAGTAGTGGTATGGCGCACTGACCTTTACATCACCGAGACCAGATGCCAACTCTCTGACACCTCCTCCTACTACCCCCTCAACTATGACCCCACCCTTGACTACCAAAACATCATCTCTCAGATCGTTCATAACCTCATCACCTCAGGTGACCTCCCACCCACAGCCTCCAACCTCATCATTCCCCAACCCCGCACCACCCGCTTCTATCTCCTTCCCAAAATCCACAAACCCGACTGCCCTGGTCGACCCATTGTCTCTGCCTGCTCCTGCCCCACCGAACTTATCTCCACCTATCTCGACCCCATTTTCTCCCCCTTGGTCCTGGAACTCCCCATCTATGTCTGGGACACCACCCACGCCCTCCACTTTCTCCAAGACTTCCAATTCACCCATTCCCAACACCTCATCTTTACCATGGATGTCCAGTCCCTATACACTTGCATTCCCCACATGGATGGCCTAAAAGCCTCCGCTTCGTCCTCTCCCGCAGGCCCAACCAGTCCCCCTCCACTGACACCCTCATCCGCTTAATAGAACTCGTCCTCACCCTCAATGACTTCTCCATCACCTCCTCCCTCTTCCTACAAAGGGGGTAGCCATGGGTACCCACATGGGCCCAAGCTATGCCTGCCGCTTTGTGGGATACATGGAACAGTCCCTCTTCCGCAGCTACATTGGCACTATCCCCCCCCACTTCCTCTGCTACATCGATGACTGTATCGGCGCCGCCTCATGCTCCTACGCTGAGCTTGACTAGTTCATCAACTTCACTAACACCTTTCACCCCAACCTCAAGTTCACCTGGACCATTTCCAATACCTCACTCCCATTCCTGGACCTCTCTGTCTCCATCTCTGGCAACCACCTCGAAAAACTGGCATCTATTTTCAAGCGCACCAACGCCCACAGCTATCTGGACTACGCCTCCTCTCACCCACCCTCCTTCAAGAATGCGATCCCTCACTACCAATTCCTCCACCTTTGCTGAGTCTGCTTCCAAGATGGAGTGTTCCACTCCCGAACGTCCCAGATGTCCTCTTATTTCAAGGATTGTAACTTCTCCCCTCCGATGATCAAAATTACCCTCAACTGCATCGCTTGCATTTCCCACACTTCTGCCCTCACAACCCCTTCCCCCAACAAAAATAAGGACAGAATTCCCCGGTGCTCACATATCATCCCACCAACCTCCGCATCCAACATATTCTCTGCCACTTCTGCCACCTACAATCCAACATGACCACCAAAAGATATATTCCCCTCTGCATCCCCATCTGCCTTTCACAGGGACCACTATCTCCGTGACTCCCTCATCTGCTCCACACTCCCCAATAGCTCCGCCACACCTGGCACCTTTCCCTGCAATCGGAGGAGGTGCTACGCCTGCCCTTACACCTCCCCCTCACCTCCATCCAAGGCCCAAAACAAATTTTCCATATCCAACAGGGGTTCACCTGTACATCCTCCAACCTGGTCTACTGTATCTGTTGCTCCCGACGTGGCCTCCTCTACATCGGTGAGACCAAGCGCAGACTCGGGGACCATTTTGTGGAGAATTTGCGCTCTGTATGCGATAATCGACTACACCTTCCAGTTGCCATCCATTTTAGCTCCCCCTTCCAGTCCCTTGATGACATGTCCATCCTGGGTCTCCTCCAGTGCCAAAATGACACCAAATGCAAACTGGAGGAACACCTTGTATTCCGCCTGGGGAGCCTACAGCCCAATGGCATAAACAGTTTTTAAAATCTCCCCACCCCCAGCCTTATCCCATGTCCAACCCTCCCTCTCATCCCTGCCTCCCTGACCTGACACAATCTGTCCATCTTCTCTCCTCCCATCTGCTCTTCCCACCTCACTGATCAATCCCCACCACTCCCTACCTGCACTCACCTATTACCATCCCACCTATGTTTTCCAGCCCCACCCCTCTTCTATTTATTTCAGAGCTCCCTTCCCCTTCCCCCATTTCTGATGAAGCGTCCCGACCCAAAATGTCAACTTTCCTGCTCCTCTGATGCTACCTGGCCTGCTGTGTTCCTCCAGCTCCACACTGTGTTATCTCTGACTCCAGCATCTGCAGTTCTTGCCATCTCCAAGTCCAAAATTGCTGCTCTTGCGTGTTGGTAGTGAAGGGAGTGAAGCTTTATAGATGTGGTGGCAGTATTTAGCTACTTTGACATGGATGGTGCCAAGCTTGTTGAGTATTGGAGCTGCAATCAGCCAGGCAAGTGGGGGCATTTGATCACACTCCGGACTTCTGTGCCTTGTCGACGATGATCAGCTTTTGAGCATTCAGAGGCAAGCTACTTGCTGCAGAATTCCTAGTCTCCAATCTGGTCTTGTTGCCAGTTGAGAGTCTTGTTAATGGTAAGTCCCAGAATGTTGTCTGTGGAGGGTTCAGCAATGTACTGCCATTGATTGCCAAGGGCTGATGTTCAGATGGTACTTGTGTAGCACAAGTATTGTTTGTCAATTGTCAGGGTGTTGTCTAAGTCTTGCTGCATATAGACATATACTGATTCAGTACCTGTGGCATGAACATTGCGTGGAACATCACGTAATCATTGTGGAAGCAAGTAGTCTTGGTCATTGATAATGTGAGTTTAAAGTTCAATTACACATTGAATATAACCCAAACGAGCTGCAACATACTTTCATTACAAGCAAGAGTTCTAATTTTTACTTCATCAGAGATGTTAAAAGAATCAAAGCTGCTCAATGCTGGAAAAAAGCCACATGAAGCTGTCCATGTGTAAAAACAGCTCTACAAATTGAAATACAAATGTTAAGTCTGGATTTGTGAACTCTTATAACCAAAGCTCATTGAAGGCTAACTGGAAATCCCTTTGAGTTGTCACGGAGGTTTCTAGTGGATGGGTTCGACATTCTTTTGAAATCTCTGTTCCAATTTCATCACATATCATTGAAGAGGAGATGTCTGACTCCCAATTTTATTCCAATGACAATATTTTCTGAAAGGATTCAAAGCTGTAGCAATATTATTACTGCATTTCTTTGAGTCTAAGTTTGTGTGGAGGCATGCTTCATTGGAATGTGTTTGTATAGTGTATAGACTGTTACCATCTTCCTCCACAGGTGTATTATTTTAACCTGTCACTTTAACCAATTTCGTTCAAAACTAGTGAATCTTCATTTTTGACACAAACGTTGCTTTTGAATAATACATTATAATAATTGCATCCTCCACTTTCCCACATTCAAGCAATTTCAACACGTCCTCTACTCCTCCCTTGCTACTACTCCTATCACATTCCATCAATTCCATATTCCATTCTTTCCAGCCCATCACTCCTATCAATTGTCTCATTTATAGGAAAAAAAATGGGAAAGATTTTCCCAACCCCAAATAACATGGACATTGGTAAGACAGCTCAGAAACTAGAACAAGATTGAAAAAAATGAAATGTGACATTGAGATAAAAGAAAATTTGATATTCCCTATAAGGTTTTAATGGCAAGATGAGAATCTCACTTGTGAACAGCAAGGATGTGTTTACATGCATTAACATCTCATTATTAGTTAATCCCATCTCATAAACAGGTTGCTACTTTCCCTGGCAGTGGAAAGATACTATCCTGCCAATTCCTGATGCATCAGAGCAGTTACCCAGCAACTAAAGTTCAATTGCGTCTATTCTGGGCATTTATCCTAACCAGCGTTCCCCAAAACCTCAGGGCACACTCCATGGACAGCAACCACCTTTGCCTTCTGTCTGCAGAGTTTGGCATTGGCAAAATGCCAGCCTCACATCATGGCATGGGGAGGGGAGTGCCAAGTGGCGTTATTACTAGACTATTAATTCAGAGACCCTGCAGTGTTCCGGGCACCCAGTGTGAATCCTGCCATGGCAGATGGTAGAATTTGAATTCAATAAAATATCTGGGATGAGGATCCCAATGGTGACAATGAAACCATTGTCAATTGTCAGAAAAACTCAGCTGATTCGCTAATGTCTTTTAGAGAAGGAAAGCAGCTGCCCTTACCTCGTCAGGCCTGTATGTGACTCCAGACCCACAACAATGTGGTTGACACTTAACTGCCCTCTGGGCACATAGGGGTGGGTGTTAAATGTTAGCCTGGCCAGTGACACTCACATCCCAATAATGAATAAAATACAAAATGTTGGACTCACTTCTGCACGGTGGCTCAGTAGTTAGTCCTGCTGCCTCACAGCACCAGGGATTTGGTTTCAATTCCAGCCTCAGGCGACTGTCTGTGTAGAGTTTGCACATTCTCCCAGTGTCTGCGTGGGTTTCCACCGGGTGCTCCAGTTTCCTCCCACAATCCAAAGATGTGCAGGCTAGGTGGACTAGCTATGCTAAATTGTCTGTAGTGTCCAGGGATGTATAGATTTGGTGGGCAATGGGTCTGGCTAGGATGCTCTGGGGGTCGGTGTGGACTTGTTGGGGCAAAGGGCCTGTTCCCACACTGTAGGGATTCTATGATTCTACTATAGTTCGTCACCTCAATTTTTACATTTTAGAATGCACTAACACCTTAGATTGCAATACAGCTACCAGGCTGCTTTGTACACAGGGACTGGAACCTATCTCATGTGTCAGAACAAGATGCAGTTCTGGGTTCATACATGCTTTTCTTAGCATTTTCGCCTTGCCTTTTGGTGCATTGCTACTTCATTCAGACTCACAGAACTTCCCTCTTGCCTTACCTTTTAGTGTAGCCACACCACTAAGCACATTCTGAGGAAGGGTCACCAGACTCGAAATGTTAACTTTGTTCTTTTCCTTCACAAATGCTGCCAGACCTGCTGGGCTTTTCCAGCAACTTTGTTTTTGTTGCCACTAAGCACATTGTTTGTTGCTGTCTGACATAAACAGTTGTGGAAGTAGATGTGTTGCTGTACATCGCCATGCTATGTCAGTGTCACTCCCACACTATGTGCAAACCGCTTACCTGGTAAACAATGTGCTTCAACCAAATGCCATCTGAAAATCCAAGAGGATTAGCTCTTAGTCTAGTCGAGGGAATTCTCATCAGTCAGGGCTTACTGTCACAGCCAGTCAAGGGCAGTATCCAATCTCATGACAGAAGCATGAACACAGTCGAGTTATCCACTTCTTTTAAAGGGGTGACATTTGCTATTTGAGAAGGAGATGCTGACTAGTGTGATAAAAGGTAAACAGTTGAAAGGGCTAGAGTTCAGCTTTGGTTGTTGCTGGCGAGTAACTAAAGCAGCTCCTTATTATCAGCTATTGATGGTGGACTTCAAAGAACATGTCAAACTCATACCACTGCCCTCGAACACTACATTTACTTTCTGATTAAAGTGCTAAAAAAAACTGTCAAAAATTGACTGCAAAAAAAGTATGTAAGTGAATCTGAACAGTATGTATTTTTAGTAATAGCAATAGCACTGCCATGTCAATCAGAAATATGACATTCTCAGATTATTTATTGAAACTTTTTTTCTAATTCACAAGATTGCATTTTAAATGGGCAACTGCCTCAAACTGGTGAGGGAATAGTTCAATCAGGATCCAGAGTAAACAGAATCATAAATCCAGATGAATGATCTTCAATGTGAAAGGACGACAGTGTACAGCTACCATTCTGACATGATTGATTTCAATCCACACAGACAGCTTTGCAATGAAGCGAAAGCATTGGTGTCCAATATTAAAACATGCTCTTCAAATTATTCCATTCTCATTTTACACAACATAGTAAAAATCAGTTTTACTCAAAATTCAGATGTCTAGGTCAATTTGCTGCTTTGTTTTTTTCTTAAAGTACTAAATTTCTCAGTGTGCAGCAACAACTTTTCAACTTAAATACAAGTATTGTACAATTTATTCCAATGTACTTTTGACTGATCAACAGAGCAATAATTCTGAAGAATGATGTATTAATTTCACATACAAACTGTGAACTGGAGACCTGCTATTGTTATAGAAGTTGACTTTCTGAACTTTCACTTATAGAGGCCAAACTCCCATCAGGAGCCTTCACTCAAACCCCATTGTGCATTCTAGTAGGTGGGTTAAAATGTCTGAGGCATCAAAACTGTCAAGCAAAACCAACACAAAGTATATTTTAACTACAGTTATATTACCATCTGCAGAGAAAGAGAGTTAACATTTCAAGCCTGTGACTTTTCATCACTTTGAGTAAAGTTAGCAATGTAATGGGATGGGATCATATTGGTAAAAAAGCCAAGGAAAGTCTGTGATAAAGTGGCGATCAGAAGAGACTAAATGACAAATTTTGTGATGCAAGACCAAAGGAAATGGGAATGGCACAAGCGAAGAAACCCAAGACGCATCTGTAGGGAAGGGTAAATAGTCACATAGCTGGCAGCAGAATGCAAAGTTTTAATAAAACAAAACAAAAGAAACAGAACAAAATGGGACAGAGGTTGCAATCCAAAATCATTGGAATTCAGTACGGCCCCAAGAGCTTGTACAATGCCCAGTCAAAAGACAAGGTGTTGTTCCTTGAGACAGAGTGCAGCTTCAATGGAAGAATGTAGCTGGCCTGGCTAAGGGCAGAAATCAGTGAGCGCAAAGTAGAGAATTAAAATGAGAAGTAACAAGCTGCTATGGGCCATGATTGCAGAACGAAGGAGATGATCCACAAACTGGCTAGACAGTCAGCATTTTATCTCCCAAATACAGAGGAGACCACATCATGCTCGCAGTAAATGTGATATACTACAATGAAGGAAATAGACAAATTATTATTTCACTTGGAAGGAGTATTGCAGCCTTGGATAATGAGAACAATGAAGGTGAAATGGAAATGTTGCACCTCCTGCACTTGCATGCACAAGTGCTTCAGGGAAGTGAAGTACTGTTGGAGGTGATTGAGGAATGGATCAAGGTATCATGGAGAGAAAAGCCCATCAAAATGCTGAAAGAGGAGAGGAAGAGCAGGGAAGATGTGTTTGATCATGGTGTCACAGTGAAGATGGAGGAATGGCAAAGAGCATTTGGTGAATATGGAGGCTGATGGGGATGAAGTGAGGATCAGGAGAAATCTACCGTAATTGTGTAGAGAAAAAGAAAGAGGCAAGAGCAAAAGTACATGAAATAGAATGGATAAAATCAAGGGACTGGCCAGAGTATTAAAGAAGACACATCAGAACTACTAGCATTGTCAGAATACAGAGAGGTTAGAGATGAAGCAACTCTGAGAATGGAACAGAGTCCTCACTGAAAGCTGGGTGTGAGCTAGTGTAATTGAGGGAACACCTGAAGAATATTAGCTGATAGTCTATCCCCAGAGAAAGAGAAAGAGAAAGAGGAGTTAAGGAAGGAAAGGGAAAGGTCCAGGTTTGCCAGTTCAAACATGGCAGAAGGGTGGAAATTCCTGCCAAAATGAACCATTACAGACTTTCCAACGTTGTAGTCCATGTAGTGAAGTGTGAGATTTATATGTTTAGCTGCATTTATTTTACAGTTAGGATGTTGAGATTCTCACAGGTGTGATTTTTGCAATGGAGTGCTATTTGGATTAATAGGACTGTATTTACACTGTTTTGAAACCTTTAAACTTGGGCTATATGTAAATAGTTCAGTTTATTCTATATTTTTCTTCATTTCTTTTATGTAATAAATTTATTTTATTAAAGCTAATCTGCACTATTTCATGTTTGTGCTTCAGAAAAAGATGACATCTTAAAACCAAAAAAAAGTGATCTATCAATCCATGTGTCAATCTGGGATCTGACATGTCCAATGATAAAATCAGCTGGGATCATAAAATCCATTTGTCAGATATTTTCCTACTGACTTACTTTATTCATATGCCTTTCTAGCTTCCTTGTGACCTCTTCATGACGTACCTTCCTACACAGCTTTGTCATCACCAAAATTAACAACCATACCTTGAGTCCCTTCATCCAAGCCTTTTACATAAATTGTAAAAAAAATCTGAAGTGTAGCACTTGTTGCATCTAACCAGAAAAAGCCTACATACTACATGTTTCCTGTTAGCTACCCAACGTTCTCTCCACACCAATTTGTTATTCATTACATTCTGAGCTCATACTTCCCACAACAACCTTTGATTTCCAGAAGGCCTTTGATAAAGTACAATAAAGTACATCCACTGGTTCTCTTTATCTGCACACTATTTCTCCAAGGAACTCTAACAAGAGGGTTAAAAATTTAATGTCTTCAACAATACATTCTAACATTTTCCTGGTGATAGTTGTTAAGTTAACCAGCCTGTGGTTTCTTGCTTTCTGTTTCTTTCCCGTTTTGGATGCAGGAGTTAAATTTACTCTATTCCATTCTAATGGAACCTCTGCTGAATCTAGGGAATTCTGGAAAATTAAAGTTAATGCATCTATCTCACTAGCAATTTATTCCAGGATGTTGTCAGTCAGGACCTGGATACATATCAGTCTGCAGCTCCAACAATTTACTCTGCACCACTTCCCTGGTGATTGTGATTTCCAACTTCCTCCCTAGCTTCCATTTCTTTATTTACACACGTGCATCCCCTCGATAAGACTGATGTAAAATACCTGTTCACTCCATCTATCTCCTTATTTTCTATTATTAATTTTGCTGTCTCACTTTCTACATGACCACCACCCACTTTTTAACCCTTATCTTTGTAAAATGTTAGAAGCTTCTATTTTCCAGCGAGCTTTCTCGTGTACTCTAATTTTTCCCTCATTAAACTTTTAGTCATTCTAATAACAGACTTCATTATAGTGTCTTAAGAGATGGCTAATTAGGTGGTAATGTGTTGGTATCATGTTTTCCAAAATTCACTAGATTCTGGAAAGATTGCAATATACAGGGAAGTAGCAAATATAAGCTCTCTTTTCAAAATGGGAGAAAGGCAGGAAACTGTAGGCCAGTTAGCTTGACATCTGCTATGAGGAAGTTGTTAAAATCAAATAAGTAAGGTTGAAGCTGAGCACTCAGAAAAACATCAGCATGATTTGAGAAAGGAAAATAATATTTTCCCAATTTATTGGAGATCTTTGAAAGAGTAATAAGTGATGTGGGTAAAGCCTTTAAGATGTACTACAAAAGGCATTTGACAAGACACCACATAAATGGTTATTGCTCAAAATAGGAATTCATGAGCAAAGGGCAATAAGTTTGCGTGAATAGATGACTAGCTAGTTGGCACAACAGAGAGTATGCACAAATTAGTCTTTCTGATTGGCAAGATGGGATGAGAGAGATCCTACAGGGGTTAGTGTTAGGGCCTCTGCTTTTTACAATTTATTTCAATGACTTCGATAAGGAGAAGAAAAGCACGGCAGCTAAATTTACAGACAACACAAAGATAAGTAGGAAAGCATGTTGTGAAGAAAACATAAAGAAACTGCAGGAAGATGTAGATAGGTTGAGAGAGTGGACAATAATCTTGTAGAAAGAGTATAATGTGGGGAAAAGGTGAAATTGTTAACTTTCACAAAAGAATAAGAAAAAGTATAATTGAAACAAAGAATGACTGACTGATGCAAGCATAGCAAGTAATTTAGAAGGGTCATAGAATGCTATATTTTATTACGTGAGGTATTGAACTTAAAAGTTAGGTTGTCACACTTCAGTTACCCACAGCACTGGTGAAACCGGCTCTCAAATACAGTGCACCCCATATTCTGGACTCCTTATTTAAGGCAGAGTATAAATGCATTGAAGTCGATTCAGAGGAGGTTCACAAAATTAGTACCTGGAATGAGTGGGCTGACTTAAGAAAAGTTGAACAGGTTGGGTTTGTTGCAACTGGAGTTTCAGAGAGTTGGAATGATTTGTTTGGTGCATTGACAGTGGAGAGCTTGTATACATTCCTGCTTGAATCTGTGACATTTACCTTTAAGTGTTTACATTGTTTTCCATATACTCATCAATTCCAACAGGTAACTCATCCACCTTATGTAAATAAAACTAACCCCATAAAATTAGGCAAGATCAGCATTCCCATCAGGTGAATACCAATAATTACCCAAATTTTTCCTTGAGGTCAAAATTGGAAAATTTATTCTAATATTTCCAAATCAGCAAGTAAATATTTGCTCTATACTGCCTTTTCTTTTGGAATGAGATGTATAATTATGTAAAAAAAAACTGCTTACATTTCATTTCAATATTTATTCAGAATTAATAGTTGAAAATGAGGATGAAGAAAATCAATCAAAATTTCTCCTCAGATTTCCAATCAAGATAAATAGTAACTTCTTTTTATAGTTTGCATTTGATTAGCTCTCAAGTCCATGCACTTAGGATTTCAGTTTTTTAAAAAGGTCTGTTGCCGTTTCATGCAAGAATATTATAAAGTTAAGATCTTATATAAAAGATTTGCAGCGTTCCTTTCTTAAATGATCCTGCAGCATTTTACAAAATTCCAATTTAGTTTGCTTAAATTTTTCTGTAAAGTTACACTCTTACTTTTTCATTCAAAACTAAGGATCTCGTGCTTTCTGCAGATTTGCAAAATAAGTATCAAAATTAAGATATATTTGGGAAAATAAACTGGAATGGTAATATGACATACCAAATGCAGTAACATTCAAAATTTTGAAAAGTACATCAATATTATATGTGGTAAAGTGTAATTATTTATGAGAATGACCTTTAACGCAATTATGAATCAGAACATGACTTTGCAACCGACAAAAAAAGGTCAAATTTTTGGGTTTCAAAAATATTTAAGATTAATTTTCAAAGCTCAACAAATAAATATCTTGTACTTTATTTTAAAAGAGTCCGTCTCACACAAAATCCATCTGTCACTCTTTTGGCCAACCAACAAATATCAGATTCAAAAATATTCTTAATTTTGTTTTGAAAAGATCAGATGTAAACTGGATACTGTTGATGAAAACTGACTTGGTTAAATGTACTGGCACTACATTCATTGCTCTTATCAGAACTCTTTACAGACTGGGGCAGTCTCACTGAAGCTGTGTAGAGTTCTAGCAAGGCTCTCACTTTTACACTCAAATTTCCCTTACAATAAAGGCTAACATTCTATTTGCCTTCCTAATTAATTGCGGTATCTGTGTGCTCACCTTTTGTGAGTATAGTACAAGGATATTGGGACTCCTCCGTAAAGTAGTATTCCGCAGGCTGTCACCACTTACATAATAATGTTTCTATTCTTTCTTCCAAAGTAGATAACCTCATTTTCCCACATTTGCAAAATGCTTGCTGTTTCAGTTAATTCACATATATCCCTTTGCAGATTCTTTGAATATTCTTCACAATTTGCCTTCCTACTTCATATAATCACTCAATTAGACTGTAATTCACTGGGCCCCTTCAACCAAATCAATGTTGTAGTTTTAAAATCATCAAAGTCCCAGGACTGAAGGCGACTGCAACTCACTAGATATAATTTGCCAACCTGTAAACAACCCATTTATCTCAACTAAAAACAAAGTGCTGGAGAAACTCAGCAGGTCTGGCAGCATGAGTCATATTGGCCTTGATACGTTAACTTTGTTTCTCTCGCCGCAAAATCCACTAGAACTGCTGAGTTTCCCCAGAACTGTTTTTATTTCAGATTTCCAGCATGAACAGTATTTTACTTTTATTTTTTTCAACTGCCTTGGTTTCTGTTAATTTGCCAATTCTCTATCCGTGCTCATATATTTCAACCAACACCACCAACTCTTTAGTTGTGGAATAATATTTTACATGGCACCTTACCATACCTATTTGGAAATTCAAATAGCTGGCACCAAAAGTTCATTGCTGCCCAAAATATTTGGGACAGTATTTTTAACATAGAAAGAAAGTTCCAATATGCAATATAGAGGAACAAATTCAGGAGCTGATGAATACTGAATGACAATTTGACAGACAGCAGAGCCGGCTATAAACTTGCCAAAAGAAACTTCTGGAAAAAAAACCATGGAGAAGGCATTTAAAGAGAAGTAGCAATGTAGAGCTATTTGGTAGGAGAATTCCTTAAGAATTATGCAAGTTTATCTGAACCATATTTCAGGTGTATAGAAATGCAGAACTGGAAAACTGAAGATTGAAAGAGGACATGATGTTATATGCAAAGATAGGTGAGAATTAAATTCATGTAATCTCCTTCCTCAAGGGCAGTCAGTGTTGAACAGTATAATTGTGAGAGTAAGTGCGGAGTTGAGAGTCCATCATATTTCTGCCTCTTCCCAATTAAATCAAGGTGGGGACAGTCCAAGGGCACTTAGCAATGGGTGTTCAATGCCATTTCATTGAGCACCCTGTCCCTCATGGAGGACATCTCCCACAGAAACATTTCCCCCTGTACTCCACAGTCCCGCCCAAGCCTCAACTTTTCAGAGGGACTGTGTGGCTAGTCCCAGCCAGCCCTGGCTCCATTCACTTCCCTTTACATTTTTGTTGCTGCAGACCTCCTGCTTCTTGCAGTCCCCATAGTGATCACTACTCTGGGTGGCACTGTTGGGACTGAAGAACTGTCAACCTCCAAATGAGACAGCAGTCTGAGGTTGGATCTTCTCCTTTAAAAGTGTAAAATCCAGATGGCAAGCACTTGATGACTTGATTAACATTTAATCCTGCGGACCCGAAATGTTAATTCTGTTTTTTCCTTCACAGATGCTGTCAGACTTGTTGAGCTTTTCCAGCAACTTTGCTTTTGCTATTAAAAAGATTTAGATCGACTTCAAACTTTTGCAACACAACTCTAGAATAAATCATAGTAATTAATTCCTACCTATCACCTGAAGAGTTCTGAAGAGGAGTATCATAGGACTTGAAATGCTAATTCTATTTCTCTTTTCACGGTTGCTGCCAGACCTGATGTGTTTTCCATCACTTTTCTTTTTATTTAATATTTCCAGCATTCAGTGTTTTGCTTTAATTGTAGTAAATCATAATACTTACACTTTCACTTTTGATTCTGGCACCCCTCTGCTGATTTGACATTTTTCAATATCATTTCCAAAATCAATGGGAAGTTGATGGATGCTGAAAGAAACATATATCTTTATTTCTATGTACGAAACTTATTACATTCTCTCCATTTCATTATGCAATGCAGTTTGTAGTCTTTCAAAAGCAAAATTTCCTCATCTCAAAATGGTGATTAATACTGTGACCTGGATGCAAGCAGTCTTCTGACACTTCATTCAAATGGGCACTTTCAACAAGTCTAGATAGTGTAAGCAGAAGATTTGAACATCAGAGACGTCACAACTGATGACAACTGTGTCCAACCTGATAATATAAACACTATCCATTGTCAATTCACAACAATCATTTGTGGGTACTCAGGGTAGCTACTAGCTTTCAACAGATAATTAATTCTTGGTCACTAATGGTCACTGACAGTCCATCCCATTTTTGCTGGGAATGTGAGACAAAGTTGACAAGAAATTAAATTTTGTTTGTATTCCCTCCATCCCCACTGCTTAGACCACCGAAGGAATGAATCTTTCTTCAATTCTTCAGTTTTTTGTATCTACTTATGATATGATCATATTTGAGTTGTTCTCCTATTGCTAAAATTACATGCTCCATTAATTTGCTATAACTAAATTTTCACTCTTTCCTTCCCTGCTGAACTAAAAATCCACTGGAAAGTAATCTGAAATGCCCTGTGGAAAAATCTACCCACCTACTGTTGCTTACATGATGTTCACCCCAGTGTTTGTTTGGATTATTAAATTTCACCCAATTTAACAGCTGTATTCTTTCTACATATTTCTTGAACTCACTCCTATGCCTTTTTTAATTCATTAATTTGGTGGGCTACAATTAACTTGAAGATTTATTATTCATTCTTTAAGTTTCGCATCAAAAAAGGTTCAAAATTTGCACAATCCTCTATGAAAACCTGTTCTGTCTTTTGTACACATTGTCATCAGCAATATTTAGCTCCTAATCCTGGCTCTGATCTGTTACGGATTTTATTATGCTTCTCTACAGCATGGTATGCCTCGAGCTCATTAGTTTTGTTCAGAACATTGAGCATTTGTTTATATAAAAATTAGGCCCATTCTACCTATCTGGCAAACTTTATCTCAGAAATTCTGTCTCCTAAAATGCACTTTCTTTGCTACTTTATTCTTCTACCATGCGTACACTCCATGCTCCATCTGCTCTCCCCTTTGCTTTTTACACTTCTATTTCCCCTTACTTATCATGCCTGATCACAAGACAAGCTGCAGACAAATCCAAGCCAGAACTTGAAAATTTTCCAGTCTGTCTGACTCAGTATCACACTGTTGTCACAAGCTCACCAAGCATTGAAAATAAATAGAACTTTTAATTTTAATGCTCTGCCAGTACATAACTTTAATGGCAGTCATATTTTAGTATATTTTGCATTTTAGGAAGACATGGCTTCAAAATATTGACTGATGCACTCACTTTTGGACAACATATTTTGCATCATGCACTTGATCCAGAGTGTTCTCTAGTCTATTCAATTCCTCCTAAGATGAAAAAAAAAGAAAAGTATTAACGTGAAGGCATTTGAGCTGAAAGAGTTAACTCTAAATTTTCTGCCCAAAAACTTTCTAAGACCATTCCTCATGCGGCAATGCCCAGTCAATAACTCAGATTGAATTAGATATAGGATTCAGTTGTCAATGACATTCATAGATCAAGCGCTATTAACCCTTTCAATAATATCCGACACTCTTTCCAATGCAAAACAAGCAAGTATGAATTGTGACAATTTCTGTGATGTTAGATTTTGGAGATGTTTACTGAAGTGCAGATCTAGCAGCAGCTGAAAATTCTACATGGATGAGTTTTGTGCTTTGTCCCCAAAGACAAACAATTTTGACACTGCCGCATATGTTCAAATCTCACATGAATGATGATGGCAGGGTTGCAACGTTAATTTTGCAACCTGTCTGAGAATATTGCTAACATCAACAGATGTTTGGTGACAAGCCACTAATGCTAAAAGCCAATTACTAGCCTATCTAGGCAGTCTGACAGCTTTGCTTGCTCGTGGATAGGCAGGTGAATGGCAGGCTGGACAGGTACAAAACTGGCAGACACCAATTTCCTCAGCAGCATTCACTGTCTAACATAGTGTGAGAAAAAAAAACTCTTCCAAAAATATATTTTTGAAGTCACAAAATAAAACAAGTTCAAACATCAAATTAAGTTTATTCAGATTGATTTAAAATTGGAAAAGATTTTCATCATAAGGAAAATATTCCTGAAAACATGTTGCTGATGCTCAGTGTATTAACAATTGAGTTTGTAACAAGGCTCACATACGCAAGCAAGAAACATCATATACATGTGCAAAAACCTGCTCTCTGCAAACATATGGAAAATGACCAAACCTTTTGCCTTTCTTGGGTTAGCAGGAAGCCTGGGGAGTCTACAGAGTCCCACTGCTTTCTCCATGGCAACAGTTTGACCAATGTCAAACTGCCAACCAATCAACATCCTTTTCTTCTGTAGAAGTTTGAAATTTGGCATCATGTTTCTCCAGAAGAGTGAAATATGTAACACATCAATGAATCCCTCTTCAGCAGTTTTCAAGTACTGCACTACTTCTATAAGGAAAAGTGACTAATTCTTAAAATAAAAACAAAAAAATGCCGTTAACAGACAATAGGTCAACTGCCTGTAAAAAGAAACAGACAAAATAGCATTTAGCTGGGGGAATCTGGAGTCAAAATTTAAGGACTTAGTACATTGCCAGAATTTTCTTATTTTATTATGGATTTTAAAAGTCCAACACTGAATTTATACTAATTCAATTTTAATAGCAATGGGGCCCCAGCGTCTTAAGATTCTAGAAACTCCAGAACATGTTTAGTGTCTTGAAAAAAAGACACTAAGAGATGCTGCCATCTGGATGAGTTCAAAGCTTCAGTGACAATGCAGCCATTGCTTTTGTAATTCTAAATATTACCCAGGCCTTGGGTGAGGGAAGTAGATATTCCCATCTGGAAGATGATTGAAAACAAACTGAGCAAGACAGTAAATAGCGAGGCTGCTAGAAAACAGGCGTTATGAGGCAGTCAGAACCATTAGAAAGACAGTTACAACAACCCCACAAGAGGAGGCGATGGCCTAGTGGTAATATCACTGGACCTGTTAATCCAGAGACCCAGGTAACATTCTGGGAACCTGAGTTTGAATCCCACCGTGGCAGATGGTGGAATTTAAATTCGATTAAAATATCTGGAATTAAGAATCTAATGATGACCATGAACCCATGGGTCGATTATCAAACAAAAACCCATCTGGTTCACTTACTTCCTTTAGGGAAAGAAACTGCCATTCTTGCTTGGTCTGGCCTACATGTGACTCCAGACCCACAGCAAAGTGGTTGACTCTGAAATGCCCTCTGGGCAATAAATGCTGCCTAAAAGCAGTGCCTTCATCCCATGAATGAATGAAATAAAACCTAAATGGTATTATTTCAAAGGAGGACTGCAAGAACAGAAGAAACCACATTCATTGGCAAGGTGGCAAAAGGTGGCAAAGTTGCTAAGGTATTGATCAAGTGTGTAGGATTGTTAGCTTTTTAAGTCAGGATATTTTATTTAAAAACCAGGAAGTAATGCCAAATCCTTGTTAAACCTGAGGTGGAATATCATAAACAATTCTGGGCACCATAATTTAAAGGTGGTTAAATGGGTACGGAGGAGGATGCCAGGAATGAGAATCTTCCATTATACAGAAAAATTGGAGAAACTGATTTTTCTCCTCATTTTGTGGAAGGTTAAGTGTGGACCAGATAAAAGTATTCAAATGAATGGAGGGGCTGGCAAAAAAAAAGGCAAGTGGAATATTTCATAAAGGTCAGAGATTTAAAAGACTTGGAAAAAGACTGGAGAGAAAACAGGAAGAAACTGTGCCAAATTTTCCCAGCCCCTGAACAATGTGAGAATTGAGAATCAGTTGGGGAAAAAATTGGCAGAGATGAGATTCTAGATGGCAACAATCTTAAATCCAATTCTACACTGAGGTTTTGAAAAGGTCCTCACTAATGAGTGGCGAGATGCCAATTTGCATGCCATTAGTACCTAATCTTGCCTTATTGATCTGCATTTTCCTACCGTCCCATGTGTCAGAGAGAAACTAGATGGTGACCATTCCCAACATGACAGCTCTTTGCTTGTTCCTCCAGGACACAGGGTATGACAGTCAGTGAGACAACAGCAGTCTGACAGTAGTTACTGCTCTTCAAGAGGTCAGAGCTCCTTGAAAACATTTTATCATTGCAAAGAGAAGCAAAGTGTGTTCTTCGGTTCAATGGCCAGACTTGCTTTTTAAGAATGCCAAGGTGAAATGCAAAAAAAAAGCTGTATCAGAGTCTGCTAAAGTATGTTCAAATTTTGTAGTAAAACTATTTCAGCTGCATAATGGCATTAGTTCTTCTAAATTATTCAATGTGATTGATGCAGCCAAAAAGGTACTTGGAAATGTTTGTGACCTCCTCCTTGATAGTGTGGGTGTTTCAGGTTTTCCAGACATCCACATAATTTATAGAACAGAGAATCCATATTAATTCCACTGCTGAATAATGACATTTAGCCTTGTGCTTCTAAATTTGTTATTGAAACACATTTTGCTCACTTCAACCATTTTGATTCTTGGAGTCCAGACCTTATGCATAAAGAAAATGTAAATAAATTTTATAAATGTCATTCCTAAAAGTAGTTGCCTCCTGTTCAGAGCTTTCAGAAATATATCAGAGCTGGTAACACAAATAGACTATTGGATTAAACTCATAAATCAAGGAAATTAAACTGGAGTTGGGCCAAGTGTGTATTTATTTACAACACTTGGGTTTGTTGCTCTGTAAAAATCTATAGTTTGATTTAATGGTTTTACTAATCTAAGCAGTACATGGATTACATATTCCAACTATCCAAGCTCCTTTTTGATTGCTTACGTTACTTAAAATCTCTTCAGTCTCACTCAGCAGAATCTTCCTAGGCTCTGAACAACGTGTGCATTGACGAGAAAGTCTGGAAAATTGGGGGAGATAGCCAGCAAGTTGCTGCATTGCAACTAGACAGTGATAATTCCCAACGTGAAAGTCAGAGCAGTTATTGGGCAACTCCAGCTTGCTGTTTATTCCTGTGGACATTGTTTTGGACACCAGGCACCAATATCCTAGAGCACACTCCATGGGCAGTGACCCTACACAGCCCCGGTCCACAAATATTGGCACCCAATACACAGTATCCTAACCAGACCAAAGCACATCTCCAGTCCATCTACAATATACTTCTGCACCTTCATGCTGCACCTCGGAGCATACAGGCAGTTTTCCTTGCAGTGCCAAAGCCAGCCCACCTTGTGCATGGGACAGGTACCCAGATCAGGGATTTAAACATCTCATTGCTTCTTGCTTCATCTCTTAGCACCCACTCACCTTGCATTTGCTTGGATGTTAACAGCATACCTGCCTTGCCTTTTTGCACTTTGCATCTTCAGCCAGACCTTATGTGTTCAAAGCTCTGTGTTTTCAGTGCAAACTAAACAATGCAACTTGCACAGTTGTCAGCAGTCAAGGGCGTTGACATGTTACTGTATACCACCAAGCGAGATCAATCTCACCCCTATACCATGTGCCAGCAGCATACATGGCAAACACACCGCTTGTTCTTCAACCAAATGATCATGTCTCAAAGGCTGAGGGGAGTAGACCACAGTCATCTAAAAGGAATACACTGAGACACTGAGTCAAGGGCAGCCTCCATTACCAGTCCAGGGGTCTGTAGGCTACAGTCCATGAAAGGGGCCACAGTCAGACCTGTGTGTCCAGGGCAACCAGTCCATAAAGTCGGCCAGGGAGATGCACAGAGATCAGGTTAGTCAAAGGGTCGACCGATGTGCAGTGATCACCAGTGAGCATTGCTATAGAAGGGAAACTGGGAGCTCAGTTTTGCAGATTTGAGGCAACATGCTGGGATTCAATGAGGATGCCAAGGCTGGGAGGGAGGATAGTCATGCTGGCTACATGTGGCCAACATATCCATGGAAATGGGCAGATGTTCACATGCCCAAGACAGCATGCCAGCAACATTACTGCTATCCTGCAAACTTCATCAGTTTCTGACAAATTTTCCTGCTGCTCCTATATCAATTTCATGTGTATGAAGCTATGAATGGCTAACGTCAAGGGGTCCTCTAGCCAGGGCTGAGTGCCAGCAACCTGGACTATTTCTGCTTTGACTAATTGCAGAGATGTAGCAGCAATGTGCTCACCAGCAGATTCTCCTGATTTTAATCCAGCCAACATACCCACTGGAGGTGTCAGGATCAAGTGGAGGTGAGTAACGGAGGCAGCCTTACTGGTGCATCCTCTGAGGGACTCCCTCAGCATTGGAGGAGGAAAGGTCTTCAGGCTGCCCTCTTGGCCACCCAGAATGTGCAGACACCATTGTACCTTCAGGTGGCAGAGGCAAAAATGCATCGCAAACAAGGGCAAGCAGTAAAGAGTTCATTCATCTTGGTGGCAATGGGACAGCAGTGCATTAATGGACAATACTTCTTACTGGATTACCAGTACATAGACGTCTCAGCATCGCCAGAGTGGGCCCTGCTCCCACCAGCAGCACCGTAGGGTTAGTGGCATGAGGGATTGGGGTAAGGGAGAGTGAGTCAGGGAAGACATTGTATGTTCAGAGCTGTAGACCTATGAGCCTTGGTAGCACAGAGAAGATAGTGGCACTTATCCTGGGGGAGCAGAGATGGTCATTGACCTTCTTCCTGCATTGCTGAGCATTTCTCCATACACTGGACACTGCACTGACCTCATGGGAACCTCAGAGCAGGGGGACAGTTTCTGGTGTTGTAGTCTCCTCTGGCCAAGCTTAGGAAGGAGGTCAGCCAACCCCTGCACCACCCCACCCACCAGAACCTTCCAGTCCTTATCTGCAAAGCAGGGTGCCAATTTTCCCATTTCTTAAATAACTTGAACCTACTTGAATCCAGCACATGACCTGGCGTACAACTGCGTTTTTAATAGTGCCAGAGATCCTGGGATACCCCAGCAGCAGCTGGGAGGAGGAGAATGACATGCCATAGGGATGCAGTACATAGGCAATGAGGTAAATTAGGGAAGATGGTGACAAAAACCTCAAAAGGCCGCAAAGAAAGCCTCCATGAAACTTGCCAAAATGAACACAAATTTGATTTATGGCTAGATTCAACCCTCTGCATGTAATTCAGGGTGTGTTTTGTTTTGTTTCCAAAAACTTAGGCTTTATTCAATAATGGGAGAAATGTTTATTTCAAAAGTTGGAGAGAAGGCTGTTCCTAAAAAAAAATTCATCACCTTTAAATATCAAAATCAAAACATTAAAGGTTCACTCAAAATACTAACCATCTGGAGGAGAAATAAGTTAACATTTCAGGCCACAGCACCTCGATCCTCATGAAAGGTTGAAGCCTAAAGCTGTAAAACTCATTTATTTTCTTCGTAGCTATTCAATGACCGATGGTGTGCTTTCAAGATCAATTATCATTTCAGATCCCCAGTATTTCGCTTTCCCTCTGTTAAAGCGTGTTGTCCTTCCAATTTCCATCTCTTTTCTCTCTCCTACCCGGAGGATATCAACCAGTGCAAGAACTGAACTAACAATATCATTACTCATGTAACCAATCAGGTCTAACCATGGCAGTTCTCTCTGGCTTGGGGTTCAACTTCATCCACGGCTTGAGCACATAATTTAGCTTGTTGCTGCTGTAAAACACAGAATACAGTATTGTTGCTTGCCATATCCTCTGGATGACATTTTGAACCAAAGCCCCATCAGCTTGCTCTGATTAAAGATCCCACTTCTCTATAAGAAGCCAGCAAAGTAGCAATCAACATTGAGAGGTTGCTAGGGATGTTTTACAGTGGTATCATAACATGCTAAATGAATGAGTGTTCCATTTCTCTCATTATTTGATGAGAATTGAGGTTGTGGTATGATAAGGAACTTAGAGTCAACACTATCCCATTAACTGAACATGCGTAGAGTTGTACAGCACAGAAACAGACCCTTCAGCCCAACTCATTCATGCCCACCAAATATTGGGTGGCACGGTCGCTCAGTGTTAGCACTGCTGCCTCACAGCACCAGGGACCCAGGTTTGATTCCACCATCAGGTGACTGTCTGTGTGGAGTTTGCACAATCTCCCCACGTCTGGATGAGTTTCCTCTGGGTGCTCCGGTTTCCTCCCAAAGTCCAAAGATGTGCAGGGTAGGTGGATTGGCCATGCTAAATTGCCTGCAGTGTTCAGGGATGTGTAGATTAGGTGGATTATAGGGTGATGGGTCTGTGTGGGATGTTTTGAGGGACGGCATGGGCTTGTTGGGCTGAAGGGCCTGTTTCCACACTGTAGGGATCCTATGATCTATGATATCCCAATTAATTTAGTCCCATTTGCCAGTGTTTGGCCCATATCCCTTTAAACCCCTCCTATGCATGTACCCATCCAGATGCTTTTTAAAATGCTGCAATTGTACAAGCCTCCACCACTTCCTCTGGCAGCTCATTCCATATATGCACCACCCGGTGTGAAAAAAGTTGCCCCTTAGGTCCCTTTTGTATCTTTCCCCTCTCACCTTAAACCTATACCCACTAGTTTTGGACTCCCCCCACCCTGGGAAAATTATCTTGGCTATTCACCCTATCCATGACCCTCATGATTTTATAAACTTCTATAAGGTCACCCCTCAGCCTCTGACACTCTGCAGAAAGTTGCCCCAGCCTATTCAGCCTCCCTCCCTGTAGCTCAAACCCTCCAACCCTGGCAACATCCTTGTAAAGGTTCTCTGAACCCTTTCAAGTTTAACATCTTTCCTGTAGCAGGGAGACCAGAATTGAACACGGTATTACAAATGGTGGCCTAATCAATGTCCTGTCCAGCTGTAACATGATCATCCAACTCCCATACTCAATGCAATGACCAATCCAGGCAAGCATACCAAATGTCTTCTTCACTCTCCTGTCTACTTGTGACTCCACCTTCAAGGAATTATGAACCTGCACTCCAAGGTCTCTTTGCTCAGTAACATTCCCTGGGACTCTACCATTAAGTATATGAGTCCTGCCCTGATTTGCCTTCTCAAAGATGCAACACCTCACATTTATCTAAATTAAACTCCATCTGTCACTCCTCGGCCCATCTGATCAAGGTCCCATTGCATTTCTCATAGAATCCCTACACATCCCTGGACACTGCTGGCAATTTAGCACGGCCAATCCACCTAGCCTGCACATCTTTGGACTATGGGAGGAAACCGGAGCACCCAGAGGAAACCCATGCAGACACAGGGAGAATGTGCAAATTCCACACAGATAGTTGTCCAAGGCTGGAATCGAACCCGGGTCCCTGGTGCTGTGAGGCAGCAGTGCTAACCACTGAGCCACTGTGCCACCCCATATTCTTAGATAACCTTCTTCATTGTCAATTACACCACCAATTTTGGTGTCATGTGCGAATGTACTGACCATTTCGCCCATATTCACATCCAAATCATTTATGTAAATGACAAAAAGCAGGTGACATCACACTGAGATAATAGGTACTGCAGATGCTGCAGAATCCGAGATAACAAGGTGTGGAGCTGGATGAACACAGCAGGCCAAGCAGCATCATAGGAGCAGGAAAGCTTGACGTTTCGGTCCTAGACCCTTCTTCAGAAACGGGGGAGGGGAAGAGGGTTCTGAAATAAATAGCAAGAGAGGGGGAGGCGGATAGAAGATGGATAGAGGAGAAGATAGGTGGAGAGGAGACAGACAAGTCCAAGAGGCGGGGATGGAGCCAGTAAAGGTGAGTGTAGATGGGGAGGTAGGGAGGAGATAGGTCAGTTCAGGGAGGACGTTCAGGTCAAGGGGGCGGGATGAGGTTGGTAGATAGGAGATGGGGGTGCGGCTTGAGGTGGGAGGAGGGGATAGGTGGGAGGAATCCAGACAAACCTCAGGGGATCTCTCTCCCACTGCAATTCTTTCATAATCTCTTCGGCCTTGAAACTGCTCAACCATGTCCTGAAGCAAACCAGGTACCACAGCCACATCACCTTTCTTAGTACCTGACTACGGAACCAGATCATCCCCAACGGACTACAGTCCACATTCAAGACTTCCCAATTTGGCCCCAACTGTGACAATATCTACATTCAAAACATTGAGACCCTTCAGAAGCGTTTCTCCCTGCGACTCCTGAAACACACACTTGCAGCAATGTGCCAGCATCTCCACAGCCTGGGAACCCTGCAGCCCAATGGTATCAACGTGGATTTCACAAGCTTCAAAATCTCCCCTCCCCCAACCGCATCCCAAAACCAACCCAGCTTGTCCCCACCTCCCTAACCTGTTCTTCCTCCCACCTATCCCCTCCTCCCACCTCAAGCCGCACCCCCATCTCCTATCTACTAACCTCATCCCGCCCCCTTGACCTGTCCGTCCTCCCTGGACTGACCTATCTCCTCCCTACCTCCCCACCTACACTCACCTTTACTGGCTCCATCCCCGCCTCTTTGACTTGTCTGTCTCCTCTCCACCTATCCTCTCCTCTAACCATCTTCTATCCGCCTCCCCCTCTCTCCCTATTTCAGAACTCTCTTCCCCTCCCACATTTCTGATGAAGGGTCTAGACCCAAAACGTCAAGCTTTCCTGCTCCTAAGATGCTGCTTGGCCTGCTGTGTTCATCCAGCTCCACACCTTGACATCGCACTGATCCTTGCAGCGCACTGCTGGTCACAGGCCTCCAGTCCGAAAAACAACCCTCCATCACCATCTGTCTCCTACCTTCAAACCAATTCTGTATCCAAATGGCTATGTCTCCCTGGACTCCATGTGATCTTCTAATCTTGCATCACAAGGAACCTTATTGAACACCTTAGTGAAGTCCACACCTTGGTACTGAAACATTTGAATGCAATTTTTGCCATGTTGTCTCAAATAAATCGGATCTTATACTGCAGTTAAAAGCAAAATTTGAATAAAAAACTACTTGAACTATTTTACGTCATCTATCACAACAGGCAGCAGAAATGCATGAATACTCAATGAATGAAAATATTGCTACAGCAGTTAAAAAATGGAGAGCCCCAAAGTAAAATATATTTCCAACACTACCAACACCATAAGTCACACTGAATAGCGAAAGGAAGTCAAACAACCCTGTAAAATAACAATGAGTGATTTGTTTATTTTTCTTAAGGATTAACCACTCATTCCAAACAATAGATGATATGTCTGTGTCCTCAAAAAGGCCAACAGTTTCTATGTTAGAAGTTTGCGGTGGAAAGTTTAAGTCCAATAAAATATGAGTGAATGTTATTATGAGGCCACAAAACATTCAATGAATTCTGATGAGGTTAAATCCTCAACAATATTAAATTCACGATACTATAGCAGTCAGGATTTATTTTATTCAGCAAATGCTTTGTACAATCATCTGCTTTTGTACGTTATCTGAGAGAGGCCTGCTGCAGCTTGAGCATGTTCAAACTATAATTAACCGCATCACTGAACAGTTTCTGCCTGGCAAGTGCCAGGATGTCACTTGTAGAAGGAGTTACATATGAAAACACACCAATCACAGAACATGCAACAGGAAAACCAGATCTTCCCAGAGAATAAAACAATCCCAAACCCCCCAGAAACCGAAATGGTCCGTGTAGCACTCGCTGAGAGGTGGACCAAAGACAAACATGAAATCTTGCTGAGAATGCAGGCTCTATCAGCAATGCACCTTCCTGATCTTAAGTAAGGCTACCTGGAAAAGACATTCTGCAAAGAAACAAGCATCGAGAAAGAACAATGTGTCAAACAAACAGCACTTAAAGTATACAACTTATGATAGGTTAAAAGTCAGCAATAAGAATGTATTTGCCCATGGTATCGAAAATGTACACAACAGCATTCAGTGAGGTAAAAAGAGCAAGTCCAAACTTCAGCACATTATGAAGACACCAAACACTTGCTTTCCAGGCAAGTATGTTATGTTATGTACTGGTGGTCATTATAAACCAGATACGGTTTATGGTGCAGTAAGACCAAACTGCTCTGCAGGAATTCTCAGTATTAGTACAAGCAATTAATAGTGCCTGGATAAAGAGCTCCATAAACTCCAAGAATCTATCCAGCTGTTTCCAGTTGTCCATGAGGGAATGTGATAAGTGTGTTCGCTCTAGTTAAGAAAAATAGCAATTATTGAAGTGTGAACAGCAGGCCACTTGATGAGAGATAACAAGCATGGGGCTGGATGAACACAGCAGGTCAAGCAGCAT
>JAHRHZ010000017.1:4496920-4523226 GCA_024137785.1 Ginglymostoma cirratum | reverse complement strand
ATGCTGCTTGACCTGCTGTGTTCATCCAGCCCCATGCTTGTTATCTCGGATTCTCCAGCATCTGCAGTACCTTTTATCCCAGGCCACTTGATGATTTTGTTCGCGTTTACTTTTAAGTTGGAGGTAGTTTGAACGGGGCCTCCACATGGAGAGGGAGATAAAGCTGCTGGGACAGGGACTGACCAAATGTGACTGACCAGGTTAGATTGGTCACATCAACTATGACCCAGTGATCGTCTCAATCATTTCCAGTTACCTCGTCCCCACCACGCTCACTCATAGATCAGTTTTTGTGGTCAGCACTATACATACAAAGTCGAGTGGTTAGGGAAAGTCACTGTTCCAGTGCCATTGCCACACTTCAGGGGACTTTTTGGACAAGTCTACCTCTGCACTAGAGCAGGTTGGGTCTGTAAAAACTGGTGGTCTCTTCAGTTTGGTGTTTTCCCCACAGCAAAAATTCCTCACGTTGCCTCATAATGCCTGATACATGAGACTTTGTTTGGAGGATATAACCAAATTGTCCATCCATTGGCAGTAACTGTGCTGAAGGCCTTAGACGACCTATTTTCCAATTCTCTCTATTCTGCAGGGCTGTGGATATTAGTGCTGCTTGCAGCAACACAGGTGGGATATGGAATCACTGATGTCATTCTCTCAATTTTTGCTCGCGCACAGCACGGTGCCCACAATCAATTTCCAGAAGGGCAATAAAAATGTGTGTGTATCTCTGAAGAAACCAGCGACAAAAAGAAGTTGAGGACTATTTTATCTGCAGCATGACCTCTGGGTTTAGTAAGAATTTGCACAAATCTGGGACAGCCTCAAACAAAATCATGAATTGCTAGAGAAACTCAGCAGGTCAAGCAGCATCAGTGGAGAGAAAGCAGAGTTAAACGTTTCAGGTCCAGTGAACCTTCTTCAGAATTGTTCTGAAGTTTGCCAAAGTTTTTCTAAAGCAGCAAGACCTGCTGATTTTTTCCAGCGAGGATTTTGTTTCTGAGTTCCAGCGACTTTTCTGCGACAACACCCCCTGATAAAACGCATCTTGTACAGGCCTCCTCCTCAGGAAACATCAAGTCGTTAACTGTGAGCCTACATGGTGGAAGGATAAGGAAGCCCTTAACTTTCTTCTTCCCCCATAGAGTCACTGCAACTTCAGTTCCAATTCCAGTTGGCTCTGCCACAAGCTCCTGCTCTTGCCCTCACCACAATGGAGTGCCCAAACAAACAATTTCTAGCTTTTGTAGTCACTACTTCCTTGGTCTTTCTGAAGCTCAGTTAGCAATTATAAGTTCAGAACAAACAATGGATGGTATCATCTGTCCCCTCTGATGGTGAGCTTGGAGTTAGGAAGGGCATTTAATTTAGCAGGGTGGGGACATACTTGAACCTGCGACATCCTGCCTCTGTCAGAAATAAGTCAGGTTTGGACTTCCCACAACAGCGTCAATCCCCACCAATGGAAGGGGCAGGTCTCTAAAATCAGAGCACTTGGTACCTGAACATTGGGAAGGGCACCTAGAGCCTCATTTTGTCCCTGCTGCCAAAAATACTGCACCCCTCTCCCCACAAAGCACCTAGCAAAACCCCTCCCAACATGACCTACTTGAGGCCTAGGTCATAGTTTCCCTTCAGCGTCTTGGATCATGATTTGGAAGGCTTTTACAGAAAAGGGCAGTGTGGGACTCTTGCCAACTATCCATAGAAACAGAAAATATGTGTAGGAGTAAGCTATTCGGCCCTTTGTGCACACACCACCATTCAATATGATCATGGAATCTCTGTCTCCCATCCCCGTACTCTCCCCATACACCTTGATCCTTCTAGCCGCAAGGGCCACGTCCAGCTCCCTCTTGAATGTATCTAATGAACTGGCCCAAACAGCTTCCTGTGGGAGAGAATTCCACAGGTTCACAACTTGAAGAAATTCTTCCTCATCTCAATCCTGGACGGTTTACCCCTTATTCTTAGACCGTGACCCTTAGTTCTGGACTTTCCCAATATCAGGAATATTCTTCCTGCATCTAGCCTGTCCATTTCCATCAGGATTTTATATGTTTCTATAAGATGCCACCCCTCCCCCTCCTCATTCTTCTAAATTCTACTGACCCCTCCTCATTCTTCTAAATTCTACTGAGTACAAACCCAGTCAATTCAATCTTTCCTCATATCTCAGTCCTGCCATCCTGGGAATCAGTCTGGTGAACCTTCGCTGGACTCCCTCAATAGTAAGAATGTCCTTCCTTAGACAAGGAGGCCCAAACTGCACAATACTCAAGGTATGGCCTCACCAAGGCCCTGTATAACTGCAGCAAGACATCCCTACTCCGATACTCAATCATCTCACTATGAAGGCCAGCATGCCAGTAGCTTTCCCCACTGCCTGCTGCACCTGCTTGCCAACCTTCAGCAACTGTCCCGCCATAACACCCAGGTCTCATTGTACCGCACCTTTTCCTAAACTGCCACTGTTCAGATAATAATCTGCCGTCCTGCTTTTGCAACCAAAGTGGATAGCTTCACATTTATCATGCATTTGCCAAGTATCTGCTCACTCAACCTGTCCGTCCAGTTCATCCTGCAGCCTCTCAGCATCCTCCTCACAGCACACACTGCCATCCAGCTTAGTGACATCTGCAAATTTGGAGATATTGCATTCAATTCTTTTGCCCAAATTGTTAATGTATTTTGCGAATTCCTGAGGTCCCAGCACTGAACCCTACAGCACCCGACATGTCACTACCTGCCACTCTGAAAAGGATCCATTCATTCCAACTCTCTGCTTCCTATCTGCCAACCAGTTCTCTGTCCAAGTCAATACATTACCTGTGATACCATGAGCTTTAGTTTTCCTTACTAACCTCATGTGGAACCTTGTCAAAAGCATTTAGAAAGTCCAGATAAACAACATGAACTGATTCACCCTTGATTGACTGATTGATTTATTGTCACATGTACCAAGCTACAGTGAAAAGCTTTGTATATGAGCAGTACAGGCAGATCATAGTAAGCATGGATGTACAGATTAGAGATAGTAAAAACGCTTAGACACAGGCATACAAGTTACATTGCATGTGCTAGGCAAGATCAACATTAGCAAGATCAGCATCATTTGAAGTTACAGAGTCCATTCATCAGTCTCATAACGGCCGAGAAGCAACTGTTCCTGAGCCTGCTGGTGCATTTGTTCAGGTTTCTGTATCTTCTGCCTCATGGAAGAGGTTGTAGGAGAGCATTACTGGGGAGCAATGGGTCTTCGATGATGCTGGTAGCCTTCCCACAACAGTGAGCGATGTAAATGAAATCCATGGATGGAAGGTTGGCTTCTGTGATGGTCTGAGTTGAGCACACCACCTTCTGCAGTTTCTTACGGTCCTGGGCAGAGCAGTTGCCATACCAGGCCGCTCTGCACCTGACAGTATGCTTTCAATGGTACATCTGCAGGAGTTGGTGAGGACCTTTTGGAAATAGCAAATTTCCTGAACTGCCTGGAGGAAAAGGAGGCATTATTGTACCATCTTGACCATCGCATCTTCACTCCAAGAAACTTGATACACTCCACCCTCTCAAGCTCAGTTCTGTTGATGTAGATGGGGGCATGTTCTGCTCCTTTCTTTCTGGAGAGAATGGTCAGTTCTTTAGTTTTGACGAAGCTGAGAGGGAGATTGTTCTCATTGTACCATGTCTCTGAGCCCTCTATCTCCCTTCTGTCCACTCTACTGGTCACATCCTCAAAAAATTTCAGAAGATGTGTCGATCATGATTTTCCTTGAGTGAATCCATACTGACTAAGACCAATTCTGTCACTGATTTCCAAATATGCAGTTTTTACATGATTGCAGCATTTTCCCCACCACCGATGTCAGGCTAACAGGCCTATCACTCATCCTTTTTTAAAAAGAGTGGGGTTACATTAGCTACCTTCCAGAGTCTATAGAATGCTGGAAAATGATCAAAGCATCTGCTAGTTCTAGGGCCATTTCCTTACCTACACTGGGATGCAGAGCATCAGGCCTGAGAGACTTAATTGGGTTAAATCCTATCAATTTCCCCATAACCATTTCCTGAAAAATAAGGATTTCCTTCAGTTCCTTCTGTCGGCTTGACCTTCTGTCCCCCAGCATTTCCTGAAGGATATTTGTGTCCTCCTTAGTGAAGGCAGATCCAAAGTATTTTTTCAACTGCTCTGTCATCTCTTTGTCATCCATTATAAATTCACCCGATTCTAACGGCAAGGGACCTACATTTGTCTTCATCGGCCTTTTTCTCTTCACATATCTATAGAAGCTTTTGCAGTCAGTTTGAGTTTTCTGCAAGCTTACTTTCATACTCTATGGTCCGTTTCCGAATTAAACCCTTTGGACTCCTCTGCTGAATTTTGAATATCTCCCAGACCTAAGTTCTGCTGCTTTTTCTGACCAATTTATATGCCTCCTCTTTGGCTTTAATACTATCCCTAATTTCTCTTAGCCATGGTTGAGCTACCTTCCCTGTTTTACACTTATACCAATGAGGGGTGTATAATTGTTGAAGTTCATCCATGTGTTCTTTAAAGGACTGCCATTGCCTATCTACCATCAATCCCTTGAGTATCCTTGGCCAGCTTATCCTGGCCAATGCATGCCTCATACAATCCAAGTTAACCTTAAGTTCAAGACCCTAGTTTCAGATTTAATTGTGTCATTCTCCATCTTAAATGAAGAATTCTACCACATTATGGTCACTCTTCCCCAAAGGATCTTGCACCACAATGTTGCTAATCAACCCTCTCTCATTATACAATACCCAGTCTAGGATGGCTTACTCTCCAGTTGGTTCCTTGAAACATTGGTCAAGGAAACCATCCCTCATACATTCCAGGAAATCCTCCTCCATTGCATTGCTACCAGTTCGGTTAGTCCAATCAATATGCAGATTGAAGTCACCCATAATAACTGTTGTACCCTTACTGCATGCATCTCTAATTTCCTGTTTGATACAGTCCCCACCATCACAACTACTGTTTGGTAGTCTGTACACAACTCCAACTAATGTTTTTTTTTTACCTCTGGTGTTCCGCACCTCTACCCAAACAGATTCCACATAGTCCAGGCTAATGTCCTCCCCTACTATTGTAATAGTATCCACCTTAGCCAGTAACGCTATCCCACCTCCCTTTCCTTTCTGTCCATCTTTCCTGAAAATTGAATAACCCTGGACATCGAGTTCCCATCCTGGAGCCAGGTCTCTGTGATCCCAATTACATCATATCCATTAATAACTTTGTGCAGTTAATCCATTCGCCTTAGTATAAATGCTCCTTGCATTGAGACACAGAACTTTCAGGCTCATTTTTTGACATTTAGTGCCCTTTTTGAATCAATGCGAAATATGGCCCTTTTTGATTTTTGTCTTTGATTTCTCTGCCTTCCACTTTCACTTCTCCCCTTACTGTCCTTTCTTTCTGTCCCCACTTTACTTCCCTCCAACTTTCTGCATTGGTTCCCATCCCCTTGTTGTATTTAGTTTAAACCCTTCCCTCAACAGCACTAGCAAACACTCTCCCTAGGAGATAGTAGGACATGGGTTCCAGTCCTGCCCAGGTGCAGACTACCCAGTTTGTACTAGACCCACGTCACCCAGAATCAGTTCCAACGTCTCAGTAATTTGAATCCCTCCCACTTGCACCATTCTTCAGGCCACATATTTGTCTTATCTACACTGCCATTCCTACTCTGACTAGCACGTGGCACTGGTAGCAATCCTGAGATTACCACCTTTGAGGTCCTACTTTTTAGTTTAATTCCTAACTTCCTAAATTGAGCTTGTAGGACTTCATCCTGCTTTTTACCTGTATTGCTAGTGCCCATACACACCACAACATCTTGCTGTGCACCCTCCAATGCTGACAATGTCCTGCAGCCACCCCGAAACATCCTTGATCCTTGCAACATACCACCCTGGACTCTCTTTTGCTGCTGCAGAAATGCCTGTTCCCCTTACAATTGAATCCCCTATCACTAGAGCTCTGCCACTGTTTTTCCTGCCCTCCTGTGCAGCAGAGCCAAACACAGTGCCATGAACCTGGCTGCTGCCACCTTCCCCTGGTGAGCCACCTTCAACAGTAACCAAAATGGTGCACCTGTTTTGGAAGGCAGAGGATCCTTGCACTGCCTTCCTATTCTCCCTCTGTCTTTTGGTCACCCGTTCCCTATCTATCTTTCTCAGTAATTTTTATCTACAGTGTGACCAACTTACTGAACATGCTATCCATAATTCCCTCAGCCTCAAGGATGCTCCAAAACCACAGCTCTAGAGCTGTCGAGCTGTCAGACAGGAACAGCAGCTGGACACACTTCCTGCACACAAAGGAGTTAGGGACATAGTGTGGGTCCCTGAACACCCACTTTGCACAGGAGGAGCATGACACGGGTCTGGGATCTCCTGCCATGTCTTAATTCTTAAGTTAACAACAGTAGCAAAGCAAAAGAGAAAATAAGAGAGAAGAAAACAAAACTACTCACCAGCCACTCATTTACCTGCTCCCTCTGCCTTCATGGTTAAACTTTGTTCTACTTCGCCTTTACCCTTGTGCCTTCAGCAGCTGGAGTTCATTCCTCCTTCGACTGCCCTACCTCACTGCTGCTTGCCGTCCTCACCAAAGCCTGGTATTCACTTAAGCCTACACTTAAACCTCCAGCAGAACTTCCACCACAAAGCAGCCCTTTTCAAAACGGCCACTCCAAGAACCGCTGCTCCACCATAACTTGCCTTCCTTTTATTCACTCCTGGACAATGACTGAGACGACTCCTCCCAGAACCCTTCTCAAGAGCAGCCTCTGTTGGATGTCTTTACATCATTTGCTGAGTCCAGCTCTTCTGCGCTCCCATCCTTGGTCTCAGTGACTGAGACAACACCTCCTAGAATCCTCCTCAGCAGCACCCTCTGTTGTATGCCCTTGCGCAGACAGGTCAGCAACACCCCCAACACCAGAACATGATTCCACCTAATCTATCGCCAGTTAGATACTATGGAGAAATGTAAGCAAGATCCCGAACAAATCTGCAGCAAATCAAGAACATAGCAGATGTTTTACCTTCCCTTCCTTCCAAGTTCTTCCTTTCATCCAATTGCAATTGTTGTTGGATACTTACCATACCTTTGACCTTGCTCTGTGGCTGAACAATCCAAAGATGTACTGGTTAGGTGAACTGGCCAGGCTAAAAATTGCCCATGGTGTACAGGGATGCACAGGCATGTTGAGTTAGCCATGGTACTAACCCCATGTGGATGGGATGGGAGGGGCATCTGAGTGGGATGCTCTTTGGAGGTTTGGTGCAGGTTTGATGGGCTGAATGGCCTCCTTCTACACTGCAGGGATTCTATGATCTGTGCTCAGCAAAGGACTTAGCTTTCTCTCCTTATGCCCCCACCTCAAATGATTTTCAGGCATGACATGACAATGAACTCATGTTCCATCATCTCCACCTCCATGCCCACTTCTTTGGGCACAAATCCGTTCCTTGCCACACAAACCTTTCCACCCATCTCCAAAACTCTCCCTCCATTTGGACACATCCTCTGGCCTTTTAAATGCAACTGATCACATCATTGACAACAGCTGAGTGACATTGGCCGTCTTAATTTCATGACTCCCCTCACCCACTCTAACCCATCACCCTCTAAACCATTTCCTCAGGTCTAACCTGACCTTGTTATCAAACCTGTCAATAAGGGTGGCATGGTTGGTGTCTGGCATGCTAGCTTCTACCTGGCAGAGTCTCAGGCATTTCCTCCCATCTCCCCCTGAATCATGACCCTACCATAGAATGTCAAGCTATGGTTTCCAGGGCTGTCATAGACCTCAGACCTTCCCTCCACAACTTCCCACCTCATAGTTCCTCAGCAACGCACAGCTTCTTCTACCATCTTCCAAAAATCCATAAACAGGACTGCACTGGCAGATCATTTCAACCTACTCCTGCCTCGTGGAACTTATTTCTTATCTTGATTCTATTTCTCCCCTCTAGTTCAGTATCTTCCCAGTTACATTCGTGATGCTTTCAGTCAAATATATAATTTCCAGTTTTCTGGCCTTTGTCCCCTGTTTAGGATGGATATGCAATACTGCTGCACATCCTTTCACCATCAGGATTGTCTGAATGATCTCCATCTCGTCCCTGAAAGGAGAACTTCACAGTCTGTGACCATCACCCCTCCTTTCGCCTGGCCATGCTTGTTTTCATTTTGAAAAATATTTCCTTTAGCTCATCTCATTTTCTCCAAGTCAAAAGGTATGGATGAATACCCCCATGGGCTCCAAATATGTCTGTCTCTTTGTAGGGTACAATATTCCTTGTTCCAGTCCTACTCAGGACCCCAAGCACAACATCTTCACCAATAGATCGATGGTCTCTTCAGTGCTGCTTCCTGCTGTCGTCCAGGATTGGAAAAATTAATCAGGTTTACTTCCAAATTCTATCCTTCCCTCACCTTCTCCAATTCTTCCCTTCCCTTCTTTACTTCACTGTTTTCATTTCCAAGGATGGGCGGTTCGCTGATACCTATTACAAGCTCGCCAACTCACGCAGTCACCTCGGCTACACCTCCTCATACCCTTCTTCCTTCAAAGATTCCATTCCATTCTCCCCAATTTCCCCACTTCATCTTTTCTGATGGTGCCACTAGACTGCACCCAACATATCCATGTTTCCCTGAACCAAAGAATTGCTCCATTGTGGTTAACAGTGATCTCAACCATGTCTCCTGCACTTCGGCCCTCACCCCTCCCCCTCCCTCCCAGAACAGTATGATTCTCCTTGTCCTTACTTTCCATTCCACTCATAACAGTATTCAAAAGGATCATTCTCTGTCATTTCCAGCAGCTTCAACAGGATGCCATCAAACACATCTTCCCCTGTCCCCCACTGTCAGCATTCCACAGGGACTGCTCCCTCTGGTCCACTCCTACATCACCTCTCACACTTCCTCACTCCGCCATGGCGCCCTCCCATGCAATCTCAGAAGATGTAACACTCATTCATTCACCTTCTCCCTGTCCAAGGCCCCAGATACATCTCTAAGGGAAGCAGCATTTTACTTGCACCTCTTTCAGTGTAGTCTACTGCATTCACTGCTCACAATGCAATCCCCTCTACACTGGCAATATCAAATGTTGCTTTGCAGAACATCTCTGCGTTATTTACAGAAAGAACCCTGTCCTCCCAGTTACTTGCCATTTCAGTAAAACATCTTGTTCTACGCTTACATTTCTGTCCTGTGTCTGATTTAAAGATCCAATAAAGCAAATACAAACTCCAGAAACAACACCTCATATTCCACTCAGATACCTGACAGCCTCAAGGTCTCAATAGTGAATTCATTACGTTCAGAAACTGGCTGCATTAGGTCTGCTCTCCATTTTTCTTACATTCTCTCCCCACATCCACACACAGCCCACTTGTCTTGTTTATTTTGCTCTTAGTCGGTAGCATACATTCTCTCCCTTTCACATCTTAATTTACACCCGTTTTACATCTCTTTCTCTCTTTCACCACTATTAACAATCCCTTTGTCTTCTGCACAAGGCCTCTGCCTCTGTCAGATGTATAAAAACACTTCCCAAAACCTTTCAGTTCTGAAGAAGTTATACTGAACACACTTCCACTGATCCATAACTAGTATAAAACTAGTACAAAATCAAATGAGTTTGATTAATATGAAATGTATTAAGAGATTAATAAAATATTTCATATTTGTCTACTGTTCATTATTTATCTTAGATCCCTCAAACAGTTCCAAGAACATATCCTATTCCTGGCACATTTTCTTTCAATCATCGTAGGTTGCCTTTTCCAAACAACTTTATCATCAGTTGATTTACATTGTGGTTGCTTGTTGAAAATTACTAAATGATGTAAGAACTTACAGTATTCTATTTTAAGCTGAAGAAAAATCAGAACAGATATGTTAACAGTTTTGGACCAGAATTTTGTAAGCAGTTCACATACTCAACTAGAAGGACTGATACACTCACCTTTACTGGCTCCATCCCCGCCTCTTCGACTTGTCGGCCTCCTCTCCACCTATCCTCTCCTCTATCCATCCTCTATCCACCTCCCCCTCTCTCCCTATTTATTTCAGAACCCTCTTCCCCTCCCCCATTTCTGATAAAGGGTTTAGGCCCGAAACGTCAAGTTTTCCTGCTCCTATGATGCTGCTTGACCTGCTGTGTTCATCCAGCCCCATGCTTGTTATCATGGTCATAAAATAATGCTTTTTAACCTTTAAATGGGCCAGTAACTGTTATTTCAGCATTATAGAACAAGTCACTTGTCATAAATGGTGTGGCACATTTCAGCCACTTTTGGCATTCACTCGAAACCTTGAGAGAAACAAATCAATTCTCTCACACAGTCCAAAAATCTATCCAAACGTACGACAAATCAAGCAATTACAAGGTATTTTGCACTAGGGAGACAGAACATCAATTTTACAAGAGGCTGATCAGATAAACAGTTGGTCTCAAACAGAAAGTAGAAATGGTCATCCAGCCAAGTAAAATTTAGTGATTAGCCAGTTTCCATTGGAAGAAGAAATTTTTAAATGAATTGTCTGAAGGAGAACTTTTGCGCAATGGCAGCCATGCTGATGATGATGAAAAATACAAACTTAATTCTTAGTGTGTTTCAAACAAAGATGCTACTGGCCAGACATAGCTTAATTGAAAACGTGACCGGCTAGCTTGCACTACTGATTTTATTCACCTGCTGGTGCCTCAAGCATTTTGTATGCCATTGCCTTTCTTCCAGTTATACTTTCACACAACATTTATTGACCCAAAATTTCTGATCAGAGTCAGAATCCCTATTTTGATTTAGATCAGACTTTAAAAAAAACTTGCCTGTAAACCTTTGATGCAAATTTTCAGGCAAATTGCTGAGCCCAGAGCTTTCCCAGCTGAAGCACTGTCAATGCATTGAGAAACTGATTCTATGGGAAGTCAAGTGTTGGGTCAAAGGGTTAACTGAAGGGTCTGGGCAGTTGTAGTCAGGTCCATGGGAGTTGGAGGGGAGATGGGTGGGTAGTCAGGTCCGTTGGGGAATGTGGGGTCAAGATGGATCAGTTTTATAGTTAACCAGGAGTTAGAGCAAGTTTTATTCTCTCCAAACTCGACAAGTTTTCCACGGAGGTAATTTGGAACCCTCCACAGTCTCCATCTTTAACTTAGAGTTGGACACTATTTTAGAAGACTCTTGTCACTGCATTTTTTTGTCCATTAGGAATTTAAACTTCTCAGGCAATTCCTTTATAGTCGGTGCATCAGGACTTCCAAAGCAACCTGGAGCACATTGCTGCGTTATGCTGTGGCAATAACTGCCCTTGAATTCAATTCCCTGGGTTGTAACACAGAGGGAGGCAGCTCGGAACACTGTGCTGGCTCAGAGTTATGGACTATTCCAGAGTGTTCTGTACAGCAGGTAATTTTCAGTTTTGGAGAGAGAGTGACAGAGAGCGAGAGACAGTGGACCCACAATGTTGTTAGGGAGACAGGCCCAGGATTCCACCGAAAGGCATTGAAAGAACAGCAATACATTTCCAAGTCAGGATGGGGAGGGGCTTGGAGGTTATTTGCAGGTGATGGCATCCTTCCAGTCTGTCATTTTAATTTTCCATCCTATCCTAACTCTAGCATCTATCCTCAAACTATTCCTGTTCAGCTACACTGAAACATCATCTTTCAATTTAGTATTTTACAACCTTCCAGGCTCACTGACTTCAATAATTTCACATCATAATAGATGCTGGTAGTAGTTACGTGGTTGCTACTTACAGCTCCACAGCATCTTTTGTTTCTTTACTTGTCCAAGTGCCACCCATGTTTGGCTTGCACCATTTTCCTTTGCGTTCTTTAATTATTCTTACACTCCATGTGATCAGACGCTGTTCCGTTCACTCATTCCTCCTTTACACCCACCATCACCTTAGAATCCACCCACAACCCCACCCGGTTTGTAGTTGTTTGAAAATTATTCGCTCTTCAACCTCTAGTTCTCACAAAAGGTCAACAACTTGAAAACAATCTGTTACATGACCCACACAGTCCTTCCAGCATTTTCTCCTTTTATATACACAAAATAATTGCCTTCAAGTGGATATACTTGGTTTGAACTTGTACCGTTGCTCAGCCTAGAAGTCTTGCTTTACCAGCTATTCAATCTTTTAACATTCTCTTGCTCTTTCATAGACTTTATTAAGCCTTTATGAACAACTTAAGCCTGTTGCCTATTATTAGGAATGGAGGCCATATTATAATTATATTCCTACATGATCCAGTTTACAGGCCACTTTGTACATGACTGTGTGGTAATCTGCAAGTTGTTTCCATACAGTAAGTTCACACAACAGTCTATTTTGCGGTTGCTAGCAAAATAAAGAAAGAATCTGATGCAATAACATCAATGTTAAAACATGCCATCCTGTACATGTCCTAGATTGTCAGATATATAGGAGAGAATATCTTTGAACGTGACATCCCCATATTGCTAATTGCACTTGACTCAAGACGATAAAAGTAAGCTGGGAAACCTCAGACCTTACCCTTAGGATGGAAAGTTGGAGAAAAATCTTCTCAAAGTTGCTATGACAGATCAAAGATAATTATTAAATTTTCATTTTGTTTGGAGGGCAATATGCCCCAAATTCCATTGAGGCAAAGAGCTTCAACTAGAAATCAACTAACTTGTATTATTTAGGACCACATTATTTTGCTGAGGCAAAAGTGTGAGCCATAACACACAACAGATTTCAGCCGATTCATATTTATATACCCAGAGCACAACTGTTTCTGGGTCCCTGTACTCCAACACAGGCATTTCCAAAATACTGAATAAGAACAGAAACAGAACTTGCTGGAAAAGTTCAGCAGATCTGGCAGCATCTGTGCAGAAAAATCAGAGTTAACGTTTCAGGTCCAGTGACCCTTCTGAGGAAGATCTGCTGAACTTTTCCAGCAAGCTCTGTTTTTATTCCTGATTCACAGCATCCACAGTTCTTTTAGTTTTTACACTGAATAAGAACATGACTTTATTCACATCACATTTTGCCCACTGTTTCCAGTAATTATTCAGTAAATTACTACTTTAAAATTGAAAAATGCTGAGAATATATCTTTCAAGGTCAAAGTGAAGCTTTCATTTGTTAGAAAATGCTGTGCCCATTAATGCAATCAATTTTACTGTTCAGCCCTATAAATTTACTGTGGTCTGCAGAAATTACTATTCTGGATTCTCTGTTCATATTTAAGGGATTAATTTCTCTTTCAAAGTGCTTCAAAAGATAATTGATTGCAGACTGCAAACAGAAAAATAAAACCATGTGAGGTGGTACTGCCTAATGTCCCTGAGGAGCAGGGTCCTGGTCAACATTCAGCCCTCAAACATCATAAGTTACCTGATGATTAACATGTGTTTGTGTAACTTTGACGTTCACAAAGTTGTTTCATATATTACAGTGACTACACTTCAAAAGCGTTAGTTCTAAAGCATTCTGGAATGGTCCAAGGTTGTGAAACAGCTATAAAGATCCAAGATTTATTTTTCCCTTTCCGCTCATTGTTCATTTTGTAAAAGTAGACATTTCAATCAAGAAGTTCCCCAAAATCAGAAAGAAAGAGACTAAAGGAGAATGAATGGACACCCAAATAAATGTTTAGGAATGTGAGAACAAAGAAAGCACATTAGGTTCTCCTCGATGGTCTGGTCCTAATTCTCATACTGTCTCTTGGGTCTAAAATCCCCATCCAGTTGGGATAGTTTATCTACTGATGTTTCCTGTTAAAGTCTTTGAAGCCTTTCATCAGATCATCCTTTACCCTTCCAAACTCTAGAGAAAACAGACCTAATTTGTGTAATCTCTCCTCATAACCTTGATACCTGGAAGTCCAGGTATCATTCTTGTAGACCTATGTTAAACTCCCTTCAAAGGCCAACATATTATTACTACCAAAGGTATGGTGCCCGGATCCTGCTAACAAAGCAACCTATGAATAATAGCTGTGTTACTGTTGATCTGGTGGTGTTGGAAATAAGTTTCAGTCATGGCTCCCACTCCTGATCTGTATTTAGAGAACATGGCAGAAATATGCGAATAATGGCTGAATATTGGATCAAACCTGGCTAACAATGCCCCTACATTTTTATGTACCTGCCACCACTCATTGCCCAGTCTATGTAATGAGACTACTCAGTTAGGTAGAAGACTGAACAGCTGCTAACCAAAAGCATGCATGGCTTATGAATGCAAGCTAACTTAAGGGAAAACAAAATGGGATAGAAAATAAAAGGAAAAATCTAAAAGCCCAGCCAGAAAATCAAACTGTCTCCAAAGGATAAAGTGATATGCGGCAAAACAGAATGGAGCTTTAAGCACAACTATGCATTAAATCAGAGATAGTGTGAACTGCCGATGCTGGAGGATCTGAGATAACAAGGTGTAGAGCTGGATGAACACAGCAGGCCAAACAGCATCAGAGGAGCAGGAAAGCTGACGGTTTGGGTCTGGACCCTTCTTCAGAAATGGGGGAGGGGAAGGGGATTCTGAAATAATTAGGAAGAGAGGGGGAGGCGGATGAAAGATGGATAAAGGAGAAGATAGGTGGAGAGGGTCTTTACAGAGGGAGAAGGGTAACGTCTTCAAGGTAGGCATTCTTAGAAGAGGCTTCGCAGTGGGGTTAAAACTGATTCAGAGATAGTGGGAACTGCTGATGCTGGAGAATCTGAGATAACAAGGTGTAGAGCTGGATGAATGCATTAAATCAGTTTTCTTTTACAGATTAAAATACATAAATACTCTACTCATTTGTCAATATTGAGGAGCAGCTATTTTGACCAGAAAGGACAGTAGAATAATAACATGAATGGCAATAAATTAAGGCAACTAAGGGATTAAATACCTGCAAAAGGATTATTCTTTAAGTCACAACTGGAATTCTGTGAAAGCTGAAAAATGTAACGTAACAAAGAATTATATCAAAGTCCAAATAAATATTTTAAAATCACATTTTGAAATGATTTTGCCCCCGCACAACACATTAGATGCAACAAAAAATGATGTGAACTTTCTGTGATCTATTCTCATTCGTGCGTATATTCAGTTTATTTACTGGGGAAAGGAAGATCATTGCTGTCTTTCAGAAAATAGTGGTTATAATTCTGCATCAGGATAATAACTATCCAGTGCTGGAAATAACTGGCCAAAACAAGGAATAATTTATGATTAGATGGAAAGGAGCAACATAAATAATGCATTTTACAAATTTCTACAAAGAGGCTGGCAGACAGCAGCCACAAACTGGGCTGGAGAACAAGTAAAGCAAATCACAACTGCATGGGGTTGCTTGAAATTTAAGTGATGATGCTCGTCACATAAGAATGAAAACAAACGCACAAAAACTAAACAACTCAGTGACTGACAGCCAAATAATACCTCAATCATAGTAAGTCTCGTGGTGCTTTGCAGAAGAGGTATTAAGTCACTTGGAGAGACATTAAATTGGTTTACCAAGAAACATGTTCTTCCACCCAGTTAAGTTGTACCTTAAGAAGGAAAGAGAGAGAGGAAATAGATAAGGGAATTCGAGAGGTGAGGACATCAGCAGCTGAAAGGATGGCTGCCATTGGGAGTGATTAAAGAAAATGCTCAGGAAGTAAGAACTGAAGAAGCAGATATCTGAGATATCAGAGGGTCGAGGGGCTAAACGAGTTTGATGACATTGGGTAGGGTGTGGCCATTGGTGGATATAAAAATACGGATTTTTTTTTAAAAGAAAAGGCATCGTTGAACTGGGAGCCAAAGTAGGTCACCAAATCACAATGTGGAGGTGCCGGTATTGGACTGGCAAGGACAAGGTTAAAAAAAAATCACACGACACTATGTTCCAGTCCAACAGGTTTATTTGGAGACACAAGTTTTCAGATTCTTATTCCTTCAGGTGAGAGCGAGAGGTGTGGCATCTGACAGAACGCAGAGTCACTGAGCAGAGGCTGATAGCTAAGTTTGGCACCCATGAGGGCGGCCTCAACCAGGATCTTGGGTTCATGTCACACTACAGGTGGCCCCAGCACATTATATACTCTCTCATACGCACACATACACACACTGTCTCTCTCACAAACTCTCACACGCACACATACTCTCTCACTCACACAGACCCTCCCTCTCACATGCGTGCACACACACACTCTCACACTGTCTCAAGCCCGCGTGTGCACACTCTTGCTCACACACGTGCACATGTAAGCAAAAGGGTCATAGAACTAATGCGGTTTTGAACAAACCTAAGATGGCTATTAAATCTTCAGTCAGTTAGAAAGGATTAATGTGCAAATTCCAGAATTTCTTTCGGGTCACTGCCCCAAGATAATTAAAGGTTTTATCAGTTCCCTCAGTATAACAGAGGTGACGTTCCATGTCAAGACAATACATCTTAGGTGCAAGGCCTTGTTTAGAATTTGGCCATGTATCAACTTGGAGTCGGATTGGTATTATTTCCAAAGGAGGGATTTATAAAATGCCACATTGACTGTCTACAAATTGTGTGCTTTTTGAACAAAATAGAATGTATTTGCACTTACAAACCTGCAAATGCAAAGTCACGCCATAGATTTACATGTATGTGCACACAGGTGTGTGTCTGTATATATGAGAGTGTGTGTGCATGTGCATGTGTGTGCACGCGTGTGAGCAAGAGTGGGCACGCACAGGCTTGAGACAGAGTGAGAGTGCGTGTGTGCACACGTGTGAGAGGGATGGTCTGTGTGACTGAGAGAATGTGTGCGCCTGTAAGTGAGAGAGAGTGCGTGTATATGTGCGTATGAGAGTTTGTGAGAGAGAGAGTGGGTGTGTATGTGTGCATATGATAGTTTGTGAGAGAGAGAGAGAGAGTGTGTGTATGTGTGCGTATGAGAGAGTGTATAGTGTGGTGGGGCCACTGTAGAGCGACAGGAACCTAAGATCCCAGTTGAGTCAGCCCTCATGGGTACCAAACTTAGCTATCAGCCTCCGCTCAGTGACTGTGTTGTTGTGTATCCCGCAGTCCGCTTTGGAGTGTGTTTACCCGAAGATCGAGGCCAAATGTCCTTGACCCGCTGAAGTGTTCCCCCACTGGGACGGAGCATTCCTGTCTGGTGATTGTTACACTGTATCCATTCATCCGTTGTCGTAGCGTCTGCATGATTAGGCCAATTTACCATGCCTTGGGGCATCCTTGCCTGCAGCGGATGAGATAGGCAATGTTGGCCAATTCACATGAGTATCTGCCGTGCACGTGGCGGGTGGTGTTCCCATGCGTGATGGTAGTGTCAATGTTGATGATCTGACATGTCCTGCAGACATGGCAGTGGCTTGAAAAAAAATTCCGGAATTTGTATATTAATCCTAATTGATTAAAGATTTAACAGCCATTTTAGGTTTGTTCCACATCACATCAGTTCTATGACCTTTTGATCTTTTGCTTATAAATTCTGTGTCTGATGCTGCCTCTCTCACTGACACCTGAAGGAGTGAGACTCCGAAAGCTTATGTCTTCAAATAAACCTGTTGGAATGAGTTGGCGTTGAGATTTTTGACCAAATCACATGGATAAGTGAATTCATCTCAGAGCATGTTAGCATGCAGGGAGCAGATTTCTGATGATTTCAATTTTACAGGATGGTCTAATGTCAGAGATCAGCAAGGAGTGGAGAAATAGTCAAGTACAAAGGTAACATGGGCACAGATAAGAAGTGTTTCAGCAGATGAACAAGGATAGGGCAGAATTGGGCATGATTATGAAGGAAAAAAATTAGTGGGCTTGGAGATGGTTTGGATATTCAATTAAAGGTTTATTTGAGGGTCAAATATGGCACCAAGACTGCAATCTATCTGTTCAGACTTGGACAGTTGCAAGGGAGAGGAATTATTGCTAATAATATACCCCATCTATACCCCATCCAGTGCAACCACATCCTTCTTGTAGTGTGGGATCTAAAACTCCACAGTACTCCAGCTGTGGCCAAAACAAAGTTTCTGTATTGTTCTGCAAATGCACTGGAGGTGATGCAGCAAAAATTCACCAACACATTGTCTGGGACGATGCAGTTTAGCTCTTGAGAGGCTGGATAAACTCAGGTTGTTTTCTTCAGAGCAGGGATGACTGTTGCTGGGGTGGTGGGGAGGCAACCAAACTGAAGTGTAAAATGATGAATGATGAAGACATGAACAGAGGATAGAAGGCAGTTGAGCCTTTTGGTTAAGGGTCATCAACAAGGGGGCATAATTTTAAAGGTGAAAGACAGGAGATTTAGAGGGAACTTGAGGAGAAAAGATTTCATAGACAGTCGTAAGAGAATCTGGATTACACTGCCTGGGACGGTAATTGAGACAGGAAAGCTCACAGCCTTTAAAAAGTACTTAGGTGAGCACTTAAAATGTCATACTATTCAAGGCCATAGGCCAAGTACTGGAAAGTGGGACTCGTGAAGATTTAGAGTAGTTTTTTTTCCATAATGGATACAGACTAAATGGGCCAAAGGGCCTCTTCTGTAAAGTCAGAAGCATGAACACTGAATTTATGATGGTCCAAAAGCTAAGTGTTAGTCTTGCACTATTTACTTGAAAGAAATTTCTACTCGTGCATTGCTGGATGGTGGACAACAGTCTGACAATCTTGGGATGTGGGGGGATCAAAAAGATGGTGATGAGGGAGGTCTGATGTCCTCAGCAACACAGAGATTGATGCCACGTTCTCGATGAGAAGTGACATGTTCTGAGAAATAGAAGGGAATTAAGGGTAGATCCTTGGATGAAACCAGAGGTAAATGTACAGGGAGGGTGAAAAAAAACAACCTGCCACAAACAGACATGTAAAAATGGAATCATGTGAGTGCAGTTCCACACAGTTTTGTGAGGTCAAATGCATCATAGATTGCACAAAGTTCAAGAAGTACAGGCATTTGAGAGGTAGAAGTAGTGATAATGGGAAGATTTTCACAATACTTTCTACCTCCTATGCTGGCTGGTAAAGTTACACAGTCACACAATCAGGCAAAATAAGGCCAAGGGAGCGGGGATTCCTCATGGTTACAATGACCTAAAAAACCATGGAGATGGTATGAAAACAGGGGAAAATACAAGTTTGGTCTGAGGACAGGGGAACATCAGAGGCATGCTGGCTCTTTTGACTAACTAAAAAGGGGCAGGGACATGGCAGAGATGGCGTATCAAATGGAATCAATCTTAACATCAAAGCCATACATGAGCATCTTGCACTCATTGTTCAAGGTGAGGGTGAAGGTGACAGAGGGGAAGTGTGAAGAAGAAAGGTTTTTAAATTCTACCACTATATAACTGAAAACAGTGCTAAAGCAGTACAAGGTTAATGTGATTTAAGTATTGACAAAACCACTATAACTGCCTTGCAGGTATTAGAGTTGGTTTTCATGCTGCACAGACTAAACTGATAGTAGCAAATCTGAGAGCAACTCATACTTATGAAGAAGACTCGTTTTGCATAATCGAGTGTGACTATTATTCAGAGTCTGAGTTTCTGATGTTATGAATGAATTTGAGGGAAGAGAACTTAAAAGTCTGAATCATCAATGAAAATTGTTTTCATCTTTATGCATGTACGTCATGAACATTTTGTGCCAAACTCACACTGTATGACAGTGTTGATGAAAAGGCAAATAACATTTACTCAAGGATAAAACACTGCTCACATCTACTGTCATGGATATCTCAGTTAGCCTTGCCCACTCAGGTGCAGAGTAGGGTCATGAAGTTGGCAACAGTTAGCAATTACTTAGGCAATGATGTTCCATGTCTCGGAAATGCTGATAGTAAAAGTCATTTCAACATAATAAACTTTGTTGTGGATTACAGTAGCATTGGGCACCCAAATCTGCACACGATCTCCCAAAAGAAAATAAAATGAACTCTTACACAATCATTCCAGATTTGTTTCACAAGGCAAGAAATCCTGAAGGCCCCCAGTTCGACTTATAAATGAATAATTCATAACTGATCCAGTTTCTTTAGCTAGTAAAAATTTACTAGTTTTGAATTTCAAAAGCAGAAAGTCTGGAATAATTCCAGTATTCACTAACTGAACTATATTAGTGGAGAAGGAAAGGTGCGTTTAAACAGCTTCTGCAAATTCCATGAAAGCTATGTTCAACAATTCCACTTCAGCTTCTGCAAAATCTGTGTTAATACCAGTCCTATTATTTCATCATTAGTCAACTCTAGTTGAAATTAAAAAGTCAGTATAATTTTGCAACATAATCTTCAAATTGACCTCAATCACAGATTCAAAAGCAAAACTGGACTAGGGTCTAGGCCCGAAACGTCAGCTTTCCTGCTCCTCTGATGCTGCTTGGCCTTCTGTGTTCATCCAACTCTACACCTTGTTATCTCGGATTCTCCAGCATCTGCAGTTCCTGCTATCTCTGAGTGGATTGTTTGACAGAGAAAAAAAAATGGATCAACATAATACTTAAAATAAAACTTCAAAATAGCACAATTAAAACATGTACCTCCAAAGGTAAGCTGTTAAATATTAAGCCACCAACTAATGGTCCTACCATTGGTGAGCGTGGAGAGGAATTTAGGTATAGCAAAACAAAAATGGCTATAAACTATTTATTGTGTCAACCTTCAGATATAAAATCTGAATGCTTTTAGCGAGAGAAGGGCAATAAGTACTTGCTCAACCAAAGCCGAGACCCCCTTACCAAATAAATAAATGACATCTGCGCAGTTAGATTCACTAATTAGATGCTTCCAGTAGGAGGCAGCACTCAAGCAAAACACGAATTGTAGATGATGCTCCAAGCCTGTGCCCAACTCCCTTCCAGCAGCACTAAATGATGAATTATATATATGTATATATATATATTCAACAGCAAAGGCAATGCTTTCTTCAATTCAGTCATCTATGAAGATTCTACACTGTTTCCACAAAATAAAAGTAAATAGCATGCTATTCTCCATCACATTAAAAAAAATCAATTCATGATTGAATGTTTAGTTACATTTGCCAATTATTTTGCTTTTGTGGCAATTTGTGCTGTGTAGAGATGATGCAGTTGAGACCAGAGCATCCATTAGGTGAGAATCTGCAAGGATACAGCTCTGGTTTAGGGGACTCACATGGATATTCACTGTATTTTACTTCCTCACATACATTAAGCTATAGCCTTGATTTGACATTGGACATTAAGATTTAACGTTCAGTGATTTCAGTGCAGCAGTAAACCTACCTCCCCAAATCAGTGCAGGGGTCAATAAACCATTAATACAAATGGTGCCATCAGCAAATTACTTTGAACATTAACACAGTGATTACACTACCAGCAAACAGAAAGGTCACAAACCTAATAAAATTACCTTCCAGCCTGCAATATTATGGTCAGCCACATTTGCCGGACACCTGTTCGCTAATAGTAAACAAAATAACCTTTCAAACAAGCTGAACATTTCCAGACATATAGAAGTCTGTTGAATTTAGTTACAAGCATGAACAGTTTTTTTAAAAACTTTCCTCACCCAAATAAATCATGAGTGGAAGAATATACCGGGATGAAAATTCCTGGCTGTTTGCAGCCTGATCGCATGCATTGAGAGTAACTAACTGGATAAAAGATGCAGCAAACTCAAAACGTGTTTCCCATCTTTGTCATTGCTCACATTTGTAAGATACAATTGATTCAAAGTAGGCAGAAATTTGCCACCTGAATTTTAAGTGTACGAGATGTTTAGAGACATTTTTAAGTGGTCTCATTTCCTCATTGAGACCCATGCTTTTTCTGTTCCTGTTCCTTTTTATGCAAGTGAGTCACACTTCAAGCTGTGACTCTTCCATGACAGTATGTTCATGGCTATTTTGCATGGTCTGGATGAATGATGGTTAAATGGCTTAAAATTTCAACTTTCATATTCAAAGAAATATATGATATGAACTCCAGACACTTCATGATTACTTGCAGGATTTCTGCCTTTACATGTCTGTTTTACCTCGTATCAGGTGTTAATGACAAAGGTACAAAATGCAGGCATAAACTGATATTGGTAGAATGGGCACATAAAAGTTAGGGTAATTTTGAATGCAACTTCCTGTTTGCACGTCAAAATCTCTATTACTTCCTGGTTTTTGCTATGAAGCAACAGCAAGTCAAGGATAGGTACATCAGAGTTGTTCATCCTCATGCAGTTTCTTCCAGTCAGACTAACATACGGTTGTCCATTGTCTATCTCCCAGCCAACTGGGGCTTGAGAACAGCAATGAATCGTGCCGATTTCCTTATATTCGCTCACTTCCTTTATCAAAAAGTGATTTGCTCTATTAAACCAGAACTGCTGAATTTCTCAACCTGAGAAGAGAGAAAATGGAGAATCGTTCTACAGCAATATGTCTGTGCAGAGGTAACATTATCTTTGTCTGAACATGTATTACTTTCTGCAATGGTGATGAAAATATCCTGCCTGTGGAAGTTGAAAACAACTGGTTTATAAAACATAGTACTTTTAGCTTAGGTACATCACAATTTTATCCTCAAATGCTCTGTGCTATTTGATACATTAAACTTACAGGTTTATTCACCAAGACTGCTTCTACTGCACGGAAACTTACACTCGAGCCAAGTACTGAACTTATGTCCTCAATTTTGGAGGAGGTGCGATGTCTAGTATTTAAGCAAATCATATTACTGCTGTCAGCAATTTATATTTGATGCTCAGTCTAAATTTAACAGGTCAAAAAGCAAAGTGCTAAGTTACAATATCGCACCAAATGTGCTGATTAAACAGACTTCCACAGAATCAATGACTTATTCAATATTCAGGTAGTTAAACATTAAGTAATCTCAGCACAAAAGTAAGTTGTTAAATTAGCCATTAAAATAAAATTTTGTTTTCTTCCTTTCTTAAGCACAATTCTCTCCAATTCACTGCGATATGAACTGATGAGAACACAAATCAAGGGCTGAGTTTTAGCACTCCTGTCAACCCCCTGATGTTGGCCAGTGAGTAAAATGAATAGATGTACTGGATAATGGAGTCTCTTGTCCGGAATCGGAAAGCAGAAGAGAGGTTAATGGGCAGTCTCATCTTTTAGAAGTGTCTAATTCATGATCCACCTTTGTGTAAATGATTAAATACAAGCATGAACCTCCAGTCTCTGACAACATTGCAGCTGGTTGATCTTAAACACAGGCTGCGTAACGGACTGGGGTAGAAGGGATAATTTCACCACTACATTTAAACAATCCACAACCTGGCAGGGTGTTTCAAACCACCTTTAAAACAAAAATCAGCAGAAACACAAGGTGAACTCTAATCACATTGTTAGAACTGTAGCTATTATTCCTCTGTTAAATACTAAAACATACAGCATTTTATGAATGCATAAATTTGAAAAAAACAAACATTTAGTAAAATGCTAATTATCTATTCCAAAATGAATAGGAATTTAAACCTCTATTAGAATTAGAATAATAGAGGTTTAAATTCCTATTCATTTTGGAATAGATAATTAGCATTTCACTAAATGTTTGTTTTTTCAAATTTATGCATTCATAAAATGCTGTATGTTTTAGTATTTAACAGAGGAATAATAGCTACAGTTCTAACAATGTGATTAAAGTTCACCAATTTGTTTCCAAAGTTCCTCATGAACACTATCACAAATAATTAAACATAAAACCATTTTGACACTATCTTACATTTACTTCGCAGTCAATTTTTTTCATATTGACACATTCATAAAATTCTGATGAAGGGGATAACATCTATTTTGAAATGGAGGCATGCATCTCAACAAATCCAACAAGGGGATTGGGAAAGGAACTAACAATTATTCCTAAAAGTCTAGGTTGGACAATTGAAATAGGTAGATAATCAGGGCTGAATGACACGATCGGTTAACATTACATTTTAAACTCCAGAACTGGATTATGGCATTTGATACAATTCCTCAGTGCGTGTGTATTGTAACTACACATCCTTCCACATGTATTGCGATGAGGTGCAGTGATGAACACTCCACTCCTTATAGATAGAGATAAAAGGTACTGCAGATGCTGGAGAATCCGAGATAACAAGCATGGGGCTGGATGAACACAGCAGGTCAAGCAGCATCATAGGAGCAGGAAAACTTGACGTTTCGGGCCTAAACCCTTCATCAGAAATCACTCCACTCCACTCCACTCCTTATATACTACTTTCAAAAGGCTGGAGTTTCCAGTACAAATGCAGCTTACACTGGAATGGCTCACAACAAAATGTTTTCACCCAATTTTTTGCACTCAGCTCATTTCTGTGACATTCATTGCTTTAGGTACAGACTTAGTTAGGAGCAGATAGCACATTAGTCACAAGAAGATTGAAAATACATAGCATTTCAAGGGTTATGGATAATTAAAAGGAAGCTTCACAATGTTCTGATGAAAACCTCAAATGGCATTAGAAAAAGGCACAGATTGACAACCATTTTTATGCTGGACAGGAAATACATAGGGGACAAACTAAAATTAAAGAGAAAGAAAACCAAGATCAACCCAACTGTTAGAACAAGCAAGCTTCTGGGAGAACAGTACCAGAGAGCGAGAGTTAAAAGCTGATTTCTGTACCACAGCAATGCAGAGGTGACAACTCTTCCATCCTGTCTAAATTAAGTCTCAATATTCCCTGCACCTTTTCATGGTACTTTGATGACCTGTGTACCCAGATCCCAGAGTCCAGGACAGGGAGTACATCAGGGCCCAAAACAGGGGCGAGGGCTTCTTCAGAATCTGCTGTGTTTGGGTCAGAATTAGGTGGACCCTCTACTCTTGTTGAGGTTGTTATGCTCTGGAGTTAGGGGTGGGGTGGGGGAACAATGTCCTCAGGTCAGGGACCTGGTCAAAGACAGAACGGGGCCAGTGATTTCTGTCCCTCCCCCTTCTTGGGCCACCAAATGTCTTTGGGCTCTGTCTCTAAATTTTAACCATTTAGAAAGTACTCTGCTCTTATCCATTTTGAGTCAAGATGGATAACCTTACACTTGCCTGAGTTGATATCCATTTGCAACTGCTTTAACCATTCATTTAAATGCATAACGTTACCAAGAGATATTGATAGACTAATCTACATTGGTGACAATCCCATTTAATGTTGTAAAAACCAAAAAGAGATAGGAATCTGTAAATCACGAACAACAACAGAAGTGCTGGAAAAGCTCAGCAGGTCTGGCAGCATCTGCGAAGAAAAATCAGCGTTAACATTTCGGGTCCGGTGACCCTTCCTGAGAACTCAGGTTAACTCTGCTTTTTCTTCGCAGATGCTGCCAGACCTGCTGAGCTTTTCAAGCAACTTCTGTTTTTGTTCCCACTTAACTTTGTGTCACTCATAAACATAGACATGTGGTTTTTTATTCCATCACCTTGAGAGCTGTCAAAGAACAAAGAAAACTTACAGCCCAGGAACAGGCCCTTCGGCCCTCCAAGCCTGTGCCGATCCAAATCCACTGTCTAAACCTATCGCCCAATTCCTAAGGATCTGTATCCCTCTGCTCCCCACCTACTCATGCATCTGTCCAGACGCACCTTAAATGAATCTACCGTGCCTGCCTCTACTACCTCTGCTGGCAACGCGTTCCAGGCACCTACCACCCTCTGTGTAAAGTACTTTCCGCGTGTATCCCCCTTAAACTTTTCTCCTCTCACCTTGAACGCGTGACCCCTCATTATTGAATCCCTCACCCTGGGAAAAAGCTTATCTCTATCAACCCTGTCTATACCCTTCATGATTTTGAAGACCTCAATCAGGTCCCCCCTCAATCTCCTTTTTTCTAATGAAAACAATCCTAACCTACTCAACCTCTCTTCATAGCTAGCACCTTCCGTACCAGGCAACATCCTCATAAACCTTCTCTGTACCCTCTCCAAAGCTTCCACATCCTTTTGGTAATGTAGCGACCAGAACTGTACACAGTATTCTAAATGCGGCCGAACCAAAGTCTTGTACAATTTTAACATGACCTGCCAGCTCTTATACTCAATACCCCGTCCGACGAAGGCAAGAATACCATATGCCTTCTTGACCACTCTATCCACCTGTGCAGCCACCTTCAGGGTACAATGGACCTGAACTCCCAGATCTCTCTGCTCATCAACTTTTCCCAAGGCTCTTCCGTTTACAGTATAGTTCACTCTAGAATTAGACCTCCCAAAATGCATCACCTCACACTTGCCCGGATTGAACTCCATCTGCCACTTCTCCGCCCAACTCTCCAGTCTATCTATATTCT